>JAASFY010000274.1:0-28290 GCA_023334035.1 Globisporangium okanoganense
ACCGGGGATGAAGGAGCTGGAGGGGCAGTCGTGGTGGCCATGCTAAGTTGCTGGTGCTTGATGCTGTTGGGTCTTCTTCTCTGCAGTGGCGGAAACCGAAGTGAGGAATTGGTGGTGGAGACGCGAGCGCCACAACGGCAGAGTCTGTCAGAAATGTACCGGTATAAAACCGGTTAGCGGGAGCCAGTCTTCAAAATTGAGGAAAGCACAATTTCCACCAATGATTGCATCCTTTGAGGAAATACCGATTTTCTGCAGTCATCAGGACCAACAACAGTGTGTCGCATGCGTATGAATAATTCGCAAATATTTGCGAATATGTTCGCACAAAACAAACGAATATGACCATGTATTTATTTGTTTGTTTTCCTATTTGATTCGGTATTCGAAGAATAGTTTGTATTCGATAGGAGCCCTATCTGCAAGCTCAACTTGGCATCTAACCATGTGTGGCGCATGGGGTCATGCGCTGAGCACAGCCAACCACTCATGCGTCCAAGCCAGAGATGCGCTGAGCAGATGACCTCCACCACTGCACAGCATACAGCACCACAGGCGGAATGCCTTCGGAAGGGGCTCTCTTAACGTCTTCACGTCGTCAGTGCACTTTCTCAGCTATTGTTCACAGAAGCACGCACACACAGAAGCGCTGCGAGCGGAACCGCGTCTCATGCCGCAAAGCTGCATCACGAGCTCACGCGCCTTGACCAGCAGCACAATGGGCTTAAAGAGCAGGGGAATGAGCGGACGGCTCGTGAACTGATCTTGGGCAGTCTGCACTTCCAACTCATGGACGCGCACGTATAGAATAGAACCGGTTGCTTAAATAGTATGTATGTGTACGTGTGTGTGTGGCTCGACTAACTACAGTAGCTAACTTACTGATCCATCCGTCTACCTAAGGCGTCAGGGTCCAGCTGCTCACAGTCTGGTGGAACTGCTGGCGGCGCACGATTTTCGCCTTCTCGTCGGCGGTCAGCGGCAGCGTCTTGAGGCCAAAGAGGCACTCCTGTTGGATGCCTCTCTCTCCGGACGAGCCGGCGTAGAACTCGGCCGGGCGCGCCAGGGAGCGGAAGATCTCGCCCTCTTCCACGTTCATGAGCATGATGTCGTCGCTATTGATGTACAGCAGCTGCGCGTCACTGCTGCTGTTGTGCCCGCCCTTGGTTGGGAAATAGTGCAGGTTGCTGCCACAGAGCATCGCGTTCGCCTTGCCGTCGTACTCGCGGACGTCTGTCCCGAGCGAGCCGACGCCGTGGTTTGAGAACGCGTACTGGGTCTCGGCCAGCTCGCAGGCGATGAAGAAGAGCTCCTTGTCCCCGTAGGAAGGCGGCAGAGGGACGCCGTTCATGGCGAGGAAGGATGCCAAGATCGCCGTGGCGCGTGGCTGTTTGGCCTTGTGCCAGAGCACGAGTGACGAGTCCATCTCGTGGCCCGCGCGCATGTTCCACGAATGACTGGACAGCAGGAACTCGCTCGGCTCGAACGACAGCGCGACGTGCGGGGTCGTCATCTCGGCTCCCTTCACGGTACGTTGTTTTCGTGGGATGTTGGAGAACAGATTGTACGGCGCGACGTCGAAATTGGACAGGTACGCGTGCATACTGCTGATCGGCTGGCCGTCCGACGTGTTCCCAACGCGCAGTGCTAGGAACACGTCGTCCGAGCCGATGCGGTCGTGGAAGAAGAGCGTGCCCGTCTGTTTGTAGCTCTCCAAGTCCCAGAGCGCCAGGGGGTTTTGGAAGAAGAGCGTGTCGGCGTCGATGAGCATGAGCTCATGGAACTGCGAGAAGACGACCGAGATGATCTTGATGCTGAAGCCGCGGAAGCGCTTGTAGCACTGCCGCTGGGTGCCACAGAACAGCTGCTGTCCTGGCTCCAAAATGTTTGTCGCCGCGAGCGCCTGCTCACACACGTCGTACACGCGCACGAGCGGATCTCGGCTCTGGATCATCTGCTGGAACTCGGACTTGAAGTCCCCGCAGTGCGGGATCTCAATGGGTAAGTCCATGCCGAGCGCGCGGAGCTCCAGGATGGCTGACAGCCCCAGGTGCGCAATGTCGTCAAAGAGCGGCAGCACGAGTCCACGCGGCACGGTCGCCTGCCCCGCGTAGTGTACAAAGCTGAGCGCGAACTCGCGGTGCATCTCGGCTCGCTGTAACTCCTGTAGTCGCTCGTCGACCGTGGTCTGCGCCCGCGCCTGCTGTTCGCGGCCCCAAGCGACGGGCTTCTCGTCCAGACCCAGCGAGGTCTTGATGGCGTTGAAAATGCGGCTGTGCGGCAGGTTGGTGCCCGTGGAGACCGTGACCACGAGGCTCGAGACCATGAGCGTCATGCAGGCGAGCACGACGAGCGTCCTCCTGGGCAGCTGGCGCGGCGACAGGCCGCTGGGGACTAGAGAGCCGCTGTGCTTGGACTGCTGCTGCTGCTGGACATTCGACTGGAGCTCCAGGTCGCTCACCGAGGGGAAGCGCTTCGTGGTACAGTCTGTCATCTGTGGCTGTGTCTATAGTATGGAAAATCTGCTCCGTGGACTCGAGCGGTAGGCGCGAATCTCTGCTTTGAAAATCGAGAAGGTTCTGGCGCAGTCAGACCTCCTCATGTTCAACCTAAACCTAAACGCAACCTAACAGTGGGCGGGGCATCGAGGACGCTTTTTGGTCTCTTGGAGTCACTTTTTATCCAATCCGGACGCCGTTTTCAGGGGAGGCGGAACTCATGATTAGCTGCTTATGTGCTGAATGGCAGTAAAAGCTTGCCTCTTTGGAGGTGCTCACTGAATTTACAGTTTTGAAACCAGTCCCTTCATGCATTTTGGCCAATTGGCATCGTTTATTATGACTGTCAACAAATATAAGCTGTATAATACTACCTCTGTTCCACATTAATAGGGACATATCTTTTTTCGTTTGGTCCACATCAATAGGGATATTAAAATGATATGTCCCTATTAATGTGGAACAGAGGTAGTATTATACAAGTGTGAGGATAATTATACAGAGGTAAAGACTGCTTTGCATGCGTTAAAAGGGTAAAATCTAGGGTTTATTTAAGAAATGCATGGTCGTGGACTTCAGCTAATCTTGGTCATGTACCCCTTAATAAGAGTAAACGTTTGATGCAGTTTTTGACAGAACCACTCCATGGAATTAAACGAATGAGCCTTACTATGATTCGTCTCGCCAAGACGAATCGATTGGTGTAAAAATATCATGGGATAAAAAAAGCGTCCTCAATGCCCCCACCCTCTGTAAACTTAAACGAAACGTGCTCGATATTTGCACATCTCCTCGAAAATTTATTTGGGGACCCTTATTTGATGACAAAATTCCCCATTTAACGAATTTTGGTACATCCTTGTTAGCTTATTTGGGGAACAACCCCCAAATACCCCAAATCAGGGATGTGAAATAATACATTTTTATGAATTGCAAATTTGATTTGGGTGATCAATGCATTACGGCAATATAGAAAAAGTTCCACAATACATTATGCACTTGTTCAAAAATCAAACAATTGAATTTTCAATTAATGGCAATATTAAAGCTATTGCTTACTTATTGTCAATTACTTATTACTTTGCACCAAGCAGCGCCGTTTATCTCGCTCCTCTCAAAAGCTAACTTCTCCCTCCTATCCTCTAACGTTTGCTGTTTTTCTTCAAGGCCGGAACATGTTTCTAAGAGGCGAGCCTTGATTTTTACTAAAATACTACGGTAAGGACTTTTACTGGTCACGTTTCGATTTTCACCCAGCAAACCATACTTGGTATCAACCATCTCGAAGCCGATTCCATGATACTGTAGCTGAATGTTTTTGAAAGCGGTGCAGATTGGATTAAAATTAGGTTGTGCACATTGTATTGTATAATGTGTCTGTAGCCACACCCACAGCATTGACGACCGCGACAGCTCTCCTCTGGGGGCCTCCGAGTGCTTGATTGGCTCTATAAGCACAATCTAGAGCTGATTGATATGCTGTGAATCACTCGTACTGAGAGCAGGAAACGTGTACTGCTCTGGGTCGAGGCCATTCACTCGGAACAAAGTGGTGGAGCAGTGTCAAGACACTAATCGTAGACTGAATAGTCACCGAAGTCTACTGGTACTCCCAGGCTTGCGGGGCACGCAGATGAGAGCAGGCCTTGAACGTGCAGCTCTTTGCTGCTGGTACATGAAAAGAGAGCAACACATTAATGGTTTTGATACCTCTCTGTTGTGAAGAAAGAAGCAGAAAAGCTAATCAACTCAAACGTCAACACTTTAAGGGAAATCACCAGACGCATCAGAAGTCTCCGCCGTATGGGAAGCCACCGTACGGAAGGCCGCCACCGCAGAGACCTTCGTCGTAGAAGCCTCGGCCCCACCCCAGCCAATCTACTCGTGTCTGGCGCTGCTGGTTAGCCTCGCCTGACATCGGACGCTGCGCTGCGACGGGATCTCGTCCAAGCGGCGCAAGTTTGATAGGTTCCAGCCAGTCAGATCTCAAGTCAGTCTCCTGAGTTCGCTCATTGTAAGAGATACTATAGAAGAAATACTTTGCCTTTATTTCGTAGACAAAGGCGAACCAAAATCAGACACAGTGCGGTCCCTCAATGACTGGCGAGTTAAAGTTGTGTGGACAACCGGAATCAATACTGCTTCATGGGGTATTTTATCAGAAGGTACCGTATACTGCCTCTTTTTGATTGGCTGAGTTGCATATCACCAATCAAATTTCAGTTGGACTGATCCCATTGAGATCCGACATATCCACAGGCCAACGGAGGCGCCAACAGCCAATGCTTTTTTTTACCGAGAAGCGTGCTGCTTTCATTTTGGCTCGGAGACATGATCGAGGACAGCATGCTTCCCTATCTTCAGCTCAAGCCGGAGCCACGTGAAACCAAGACAGTAAGTTAGGTGGTCGAGTCCCCAAGACAGCATCTGAGACACCATGAAATGGACGTCAGTAAAAATCATCCATAATGTTTCCTACAATACAAACATAACATTATAAATTTAACTGATTTATGCACATCGTGTCAGCATTATTCTGGCAGAAAGATGTCTTTCGCTCCGCCATTATCACAGCAGCGTTTCACACCTTGCCAGCTGGCTCCGGAGCTGATGGATCGCAGCCAATCGGAGCCATTCCAGTGATGGCACGACGGGGCATTGGCGCGAGGCACGCGCCGATGGGAAATGATCAAGATGTGTCAAAGCATCCTCACTCGCCATTATTACTCGCCACTCATTGACTCTACGGGTGTTAGTCACTGGAACAGCCACGTGCAACGTTTCGCTGGTTGACGAGCGTCACCGAGCAACTCTCCTCTTATGCAGTTCACTTCTCTTTTCATCACGTCACAGCAACAACTCCAATGAAGCAACCAGCCACGCCCCCACTCGACTCGCTCCAGCAGAAGCCGCTCGGCCTGGAGCTGACGCCCGGCGGCGCTCCTTTCGAGGAGCTCAAGTCGCCCGCCGACCTCGATCTCGACGGTCTTGAAGGCGGCGCATTGCGTCCGGGCGGTGCTCCGTCGGTCTTCTCGCTCGGAAACATCGGTCTCCTGGCGCACATCGCGGCAGTTGGCGTCGTCTACGGCACGGTGCTTGGCGTCATCTACTCGGTGCTCAACAACTACTTGTACATGTCGGCGACGCTCACGGCCACAGCCACGGCGCTCGTGCGTCTCCCACGTGCACTGCGCATGTTCGCCGCCGTGTTCACGGACTGCTACCCGATCTTCGGCTTCCGCCGCCGGCCGTACCTGATCATGGGCTGGACCCTGACGTTCGTCTCGTGCTTCCTCATGGCCGTGCTGCCGCTGGGCGATCCGTACTACCTGGACCCGGCGCTCGCGGGCAAGGACGAGGCCAAGATGTCGGCCAAGCAGCTGGCGCTGATCAACCGCGACGCGCCCGACCGCGGCGTGAAGCTCATCTTCCTGCTCATGCTGGCCAACCTGGGCACGGTCATCGCATTCGGCGCGGCCGACGGCGTGATGGTCGAGCTGGCGCAGCGCGAGCCCGAGCGCATTCGCGGCAGCGTGCAGAACCACGTGTCGTCCGTGCGCCAGGTGTTCATGATCCTCTCGGCGTTCATGACGGGCTTGGGGCTCAACGGCGTGGACTACGGCGGGTCGTTCTCCTGGACCATGGGCTTCAACGCGATCATGGGCGTCTGCGCCTTCTTCGCATTCGTGACGATCCCCATCTGCTGGTTCTGCATCACGGAAGAGAAGGCCGAGCGCCAGTCCATGCGCTCGTTCTTCGTGTACCTGTACGAGCTGCTGCAGCACCGCGTGATCTACCAGGTCATCGCCTTCCGGTTCTTCCGCCAGGTCTTCTCGCTCTTCTCCGTCACGGCGTCCAGTCCGATCCAGAGCACGTGGGCGAAAGTCGAGCCGATCAACGACGGCATCGCGTCCATGCTCTCGTCGCTCGTGACGTTCGTGGCACTCTTCGTCGTGCGCAAGTACGGCCTCCACTGGAGCTGGCAGGTCGTGGTGATTGTGTGCCAGTTCGGCGTCGTGATCTGCGACGCCGTGCCGACGTTCATCACGATCTGGAACGTGTACCGCAGCCAGTGGTTCTGGTTGGGCGTGCCGCTGCTCGAGGGCATCCCCAACAGCATCGGCGACTTCATCGCCACGCTCTTCGTGGTCGAGGTGTGCGACATCGGCAAGGAGGCCACGGTCATGGGCCTCATGGTGAGCATCTCGGCCGTGGGCACGCCCTTCGCGACCGTCATGACCAAGTCCGTGGACGCGTACTTTGACATTGAGCGCAAGTTCATCGTCAAGGACAACGACGCCGTGCGGTGGCAGGTCACGTACGCGTACATCATCGCGTACGCGATCAACCTCTTTTCCGTCGTATTTGTGATTTGGCTGCCGCGCCAAAAGAAGGAGGCCCAGGAGCTCAAGCGCAGCGGCGGCAAGAGCAAGCTCATGGGCATCATCACGGTCTGCTACCTCGTGTTCGCGTTCCTCTGGACGGTCATGACCAACATCCTCAGTCTCTCCGCGAGCACCAAGTGTCTGCGCATCGCCGGCGGCACGGGCTGCTAGTAATTATCTGGCCATTAATGCATCTGCTCTTCTCCACCATTGTCATTCGTCGCATTTGGGCGAGCAGCTCATGAAGATTATCAGATTATTGTTTCCTCACAAACGTAAATTTTCATAACCGCACAGCGGTTATGAACAACAAGTCCAACAATATGCCTTCAGCATGTGCGGCAGACTCGACGTCTTGTCCGCGACGTCCTCAATGTCAAAGAACGCGGCGCCCGGGAGCCGCTCGTTGCCAAACTCGAGCTTCCCGTTGCGGCTCTTGTCCAAGTACCAGGACGCGTCCAGGAAGCGCACGCGCTCGGCGTCGCTCGTCAGGAGCGCCTGCACCTGCTTGGTGGTCAGCAGCGGTGACGATGCGTGCGAGCTGAACGTGGCTGTGGCCATGACGCTTCTCTGGCTTGTCGCTCTGCTGCTGCTGGATGCGCCGCGTCGAAGCACTGCCAACATGCTCACTTGCCGTGGTGGTGCTCACAAGGAATGTGAGCTTCAAGGAAGAATTAGGTGGTAAACAAATAAATTATTAATACGCCTTAAATCGTTTTTTAGTTTACATTTCACTTGTGAGCTGAGTACAGCAAATAGCGACCCTTTATGGCCTTATAGCGCGTACACGCTCTTCGTCGGTCAAGTACGGGGTGTAGGGGGCCACTTGACTCAGGACAATGGGGGCACTTGAGGGGCCTTCCGAGCTCCTGCGCCTACGACGGTTTGTGCGACTGGGGGAACCCCGATCTGAGCTCCTGCGCCTGCGGCGCCGTCCGTTTGCAGGTTCAGGGCTCGTCTCTCCTTGTCGGAAAGTATCCCCATCAACCAGATTCTTAAAGTTTTCCTTGGTGTCCTCAACGATTGCACCACGATGAAAGACGTGCATCCATTCAACGTGCTTTGTTCCTCGCACACTCCAGTTGTAGGATCCTGTGCAGCATACTACCAGTCAGCACAACTCTCAGCAACATGAGTGCGGATAGAGAAGATCGCAACTAACCTGAGATTAGGTCACGCCATCGATGATGCGTGCCTTGACATGCATCACTCTCGAGCAGAAACGGTAATTGATCTCCTTCGTTTCCATCAGCCGTTTGGTCTGTTTGGTGAAGTATGTCACCACTTCCGTTTCGTCTGCGATAG
The DNA here is from genome assembly GCA_023334035.1 of Globisporangium okanoganense. Classification (NCBI taxonomy): domain Eukaryota; phylum Oomycota; class Peronosporomycetes; order Pythiales; family Pythiaceae; genus Globisporangium; species Globisporangium okanoganense. The sequence goes on from JAASFY010000274.1 coordinate 8,189, forward strand.
TCGTAACCGTCACCTTCGCTCTTTCGCAGCAGCAATGATCTCATCAATAATCTGAATGGCAAGCACATGAAAGACAAAATCAGTGAGTCAAATCATGCCCTACGATATTGTATCGTGCGCATACGCACCTTGCTGTGAGTTATGATGTGCATGATGATCTGAAGAGTCGATGTAGCTCCTTCAAGTGGTGCAGGAGAGTGTCAAGCGGTGGCTCGTCGCCATGCGATTTGCGGCAATCGGGGACCGCACAGTGTTGGTCGCCTTCGTAATCTTTACAATCAGTAAGCCGCGGGAATGAGACGGTGTACTGGTAACTCGCTGCGGTGAATTCGGGCCGAGGGGCGTGCGAGATGCGGGCATTATTGAGGTCATCGTAGTCACCTTCGTCTTCCGAAGATTATGCGTGTGCGTAAAGCATGTCGTTGGCGTTCAATCTCCTAGAGCATGCCATGCAGCGTGTCGTCGGCGTCGTTCCGGAGTTCAGGTCGCGAGGAAGACTCGCAGTTTCGCTGTGTATCAATCCCGGAGGGCTTGCACCGCCGTCGTACGAATACGCGTCGCGCTCTTGGCTGTCATCGCGACGCCCCTCTTCGTTCGGTTCATGGTTACCACGGTCGTGAGGCTGACTCTGCTCATCCTTCTTCTCCTCTTCCTCCCGTAGGCTACCACCAAGACGCGCTGGACGATCAGACAGCTCCTGTTCGGATGCTTGCAGTTGTTGCTGGAGCTGCTCAAGTTGCTGTTGCTGTCGGAGTTGTTGCTCTCGCTCTCGACGTTGCTGCAGCTCTTCGGCGAAATGCAGCTGCAAGAGGCGTTCGTCGATCCGCGCGGATAGTGTTGTTCGATTCACGTCGAACCGCTTCGCTATCATCCCCTTCTTGACCCCTACGCGGAACATGATGACCGCGGAGTGGATCACCGCTGTGGTGATCTCTCGTGGTCGGCCCATGGCGACCGTGGTCGCTTGTGCTTGCTGTGATCTCTTTCTTGCGCTGTGTATTGCGTTTTTGTGGGCTTGAGAGGCAAAACCCAATTGGGCCTGATTTCAATCGGCTCAATCCCTGATTCCCTCTCGTGATAGGTTCCATATTCGGACACTTTCAAGCTGAATTCGTTTTCGCCCTCTTTTCCGATACATTTGCCTTGATTTTTCGCCATTTTCCAATGTATGGAGTTTATATCAGCATTCGTTTTCGCCCTTCTTAACTATCGAAATGACTTGACTTTTCGCCCCCTCTGTTTCGTCACACCTGTTACTGGAATTTTTTTTGATTCGTAATCAAAAATAATTCCAATAACCCGCTGGGTTTAGTGAATGTAGAATTAATAAAAGGTACTTTAAAAATACTCGAGATGTTGCCACAGCGCTTTATCGACTCATTTTCACTAATTTCGACACGACGGTCTGTTTTGTTTGCGTAATCCGCACAAACTCATTTGGAGAGAACACTTCGCATTCATTCACCAGAAAGGGAAACCAAGAAGCAACCAAGAGAGCGAGAGATGGTGGCGCATGAGAACCAGTTGGGCGTCGCTGATGACGGCGCTATCGCTCTACCAGCACTAGAAGAAGCGGGTGTCGTCATCGCTGAAGGTGACGAGGGTTCAGTGACGACGTCAGAGGCGACGGCGCTTGCTGATGTGGCGGCTGTAGCTGCGGTTGAAGGGGACCCACTGCGCATTCGCTTGAAGCTCCTGGACGAGCGCGTCGTGGAGATCGAGGCCCCACTGGCGATGAGCGTCGCGGACTTCCGCGTCAAAGTGGCGCACGCGACCCAGGTGCCAGTGTACCGCCAGCGTCTGATCTACCGAGGTTTGACAAATGTTTCTTAAGTGTCCCTGTTTGCGCTGTGTGTGTATGTATGTATATATGTGACTGTGGAATGGGGCTGCATCGTACTTTATAATGCTAACATGTTTACCGTTGGCTTGTTCTGTAGGCAAACTGATGAAAGACGGCTCAGCGCTGTCGACGTACGATATTCAAGATGGTCACACGGTGCATCTTGTCGCCAAGCCTATTCAATCGGCGGCGCCTGCTAGCGCTCCTAATGCTTCAAGTGCTGCTCATGCTACAGCTTCCAACACCACGGGGCCACGTTTCACGTTTGCGAATCGTGACGACGATGACGATTTTGTCGGCAACGCGGTGCGGCGCAATCGCGAATATCTACGACGATTGATGAGCAGCGAGGACACTCTCAATCGTGAAGATGCCGAGTCAGAAGCGTCAAGGCGCCGCAATCTGCGTGAACCCAGTGTCATTCGACCGCAAACGACCTCTCGACGGCGCATCCCAGGACCAGGAGAGCCTACCGGAGCTGCTTGGAACATGGGTGTTTTGCGAGAAGCCTTGGGCGGACAAGGCGGGGGCAGTGGCGCCAGTGATGCCGCAGATGAGACTGCAGCGCGGCTTCATGGGCTGCGTGAGCTGTTTGGCGACGACGTTCTCGAAGAAGCTTCGCTGTCAAGTGTTGCATCCGAGATGGGTCTTGGACCTACCGTGTTGAACGCCAGTGGCAGCAGTGCGAATGAGCCACGAGCAAACCTAGACCACGTTATCCAAGGAATGATGACGTTGCGCACCGTGCTGTCAACTGTCGCAGTCCAGCCTGAAGTGGAGCAGCGTAGCGAAATGGTGCGAAGCGAGATTGACGAAGAAGAGAACAATGAAGACACAGAAATCAATCTTCCGAACCAACCCACCACCACATCATTCGCGGATGATATTACTCAAAGTCGTCTGCGCCGCGGTCCTCGGTGCTTCTTTGTGGGGCAATGGCTGGACGTCAAGGACACCGTGAACCAGTGGTTGGAGTGCACCGTGATGGACATCTCGGAAGACAAAGTGCTCATTCATTACCACGGATGGCCGTCTCGGTGGGACGAGTGGATCGATTTCGACTCGAACCGCATTGCCGCATTCCGAACTCGCACAGTGCACACTGTGAACTCGCAACACATGTCTCCGATGCCGTTGACACGACTGCCGAACGCGCCAAGTATTGGAAGCCCAGATCTTCGTGAGATGGTCGCAGGAGTTCGTGACCTGATGCGTGAGATCATGCCTCAAGTTGAGCGGTTCGCGGATTTGTGTGAAGAACAAGCTCGAAGCCGCGAGCAGGAAGACGCCCAGAGTTTCGATGCATCGGATGCGAGTCGAGACAACGCATTCTCTTTGACAACAAGCACTCAACGGCGCGATGAAGACATCTCGGAAATGGCTCATCTGATTACCCCCATTTTTGACCGCTTCGGACGCCTGCTGGCTGACTCAGCGCGCTGCCTGGAGCCGATGCTTCGTCCAGAACTGCGAAGTTATAACCAGCAGCGTCAAGTGCAACAAACTCGAGCTATAGCAGCCAGAAACCGCACGTCAAGACAACAAGCATCGGCTCCGAGCGCGCTTGAAAGCGAGGACTCGTCACTTTCGCTTCGAGACTTGATTTCAACCACGATGGTGAATCCGAACGACTCGCAGGGTGGACGGCGCAACATTGATGTGCACATCCACGCGATTGTCGCCCCGTCTTCGCTAACATCGCTCGCATCGCTTGCTCGAGCCGCGTCGAATGCTTCCATCTTGCAACCAACAAACGCAACTGCGAGCCGCCGGTTGAGAGCGCCACAACATCCCCCAGTCAGCTTCGGATTTGAAGAAGCGTTTGGACTTCCTGATCTTCGTGAACCCGTCGGAAACAGTGACGCCAGAGCGCTGATCAATGATGAAGCGGAGGATGAGCTGGACAACGATCGAGAGAGTGGGGACCACAGTCGAATGCCGTTGCTGGGATCCTTCCGTCGCCAAGAGGGCCGTACCTCCTCGTCGATTGGAGAAGCTAGACGAAGGCGAACGGTCGATCAGAACATGGAGAACTTTCTGGCCGACGATTTCTTCGGAACTTCATTTAACCACGACGACGAACAAGACGACGATGCTGCTGCGCCTGCGAATAGCCGAAGTCCTGCCACGTCGACACGCGGAAGCAGCTTTCAGTATCAGTCGATCCCGTCTCCGAGTGTTCCTTCCAACGAACTTCAGCGTTATGGTGATTCCAGCACCGACAACTCGCTTGGTGTGATACCAGAGGTTGCTGAAGCAAATGAGCGTGCTCGAGAGCGAGAAGAAAGAAGTACGCCAATCACTCGACTCGCCGGACACGAGACACATGAAATCCACCCAAACGAAGAGCGCAATCGCGGAGATTCATCTGCTTCATCCTCGTCGTCATCTTCGTCGAACGGAACGAGTTATCCCTCGTTTCTGGAATTCATGCGACGCTCTCTCAGCCGAAACTTTGGGTTTTCATCTACCAGCGAGCGCCGACAGAGTGACATCGGTGAAGATGATATCCCAACTCTTGAGCCATTGAGATCGTCTCTCTCGTCATCTTCTTCATCCTCCTCGTCTTCATCGTTCCCAGCTTCGCCTTCTCGAGGAATTGGCGATGCCTTCAGAACCCGTCGACTGAGCAGCGCCAACAGCATTGAAGAAGAAATGGATCAAGTTGACTAGCGATTGTCGCTCATTGTTAGCCACGCGTCGAGCTCTTGCTGCGCCAGCGTCGCAAGGTGCCCTTCCCAGTCTCTCAAGCAAGCCACCATAGGTAATTGCTGCATGTTTTGTGAATATGTTGACCTCCTCATTGATTTAGGTGTTGAACAGGGAAATGCATTTTTTACGGGATGCATTTCTTTGAAATATGCAACTAATCTTCGCTTTCCACTGTTGCAGCATCTTGTTCTTCAGAAGGAGTCAACGGTGTGCGATCCTCGAGAACTGGACTCAGTTCCGGTGCATGCGCTTCGCTATCCGTTGGAGGAGCTTCAAGAACAGCAACGAAGCTCACAGTTGGCACGTCAACGACAATCACAGGCTTGGGCTTTCGTGAAACCGGGCGATAGCGCTGGTTCTCAAGCAATTCATGCTGAAGCTCGTAGTTCTTTTCGCGGAGAAGGAAGATTTCCCGGTGCAGGTCCGCGAGAACCTGCTCGTGCTGCTGCTTCAATTCGAGCTCGTTCGACTTCATCTCCTTCATCTTGGATCGCAAGGTCGCCTTGCTCCACTCAACGAAGACCGACCGCACAAGCCCGCGCTGCTGCACGACCATCGCTGTGAGCTGTGCGCCTTTATTGTTGAGGCGCTCTTCTTTCTTATGTCGGATGAGAAGCTTCCACGCGTGGAAGACACTCCCGAGCGACTGGTAAAGTGACTGCACGATACGGCGAAGCACCACTTGGTTGCGCTTGAACCGCAGCGCTCGTCGCTGGGTGTCCTCACGCAGTTTGAGCGTGTACGGTACTTTAGTGAGGAAGAAGGCAAGTGTTCGAGGTGCTGCTGTCGGACCGTAGAGCGACGACGACGAGGTGTCACGGGAACTCTTCGTGGATGATTTGTTGACATGATCGCTTTCGCTGTCTTCGCTTCCGTCACGGTCACTAGAGTCACTGGGATCTCGCTCATCGCCGGTGGTGGCAGGTGGATTGGATCCATCGCCATTGTCCCCCGGCTGTGACTCGTTTAATCGCCGTCGTCGCCGTCGCCATCTTCGACCCGCGGTACCGTGCTGCTGCTCCTCTTCATTATCGAATGAAGCCTCGTCCGATTTCTTGTCGTAGTCTGCAAACATGGCTCGGAAAATTTCCTGCCGCGCCTGGAAAAGAATCTTCTTCGCATGAGAGAGAGCTGCCGACTGCGTCAAAGCGAAGATTGTGCGTTCCACTAAGTGGGCGTACACTGCGATCCGAAGACGCACGTGAAAGCGTGACGAAGGCATTTGCCGGGCTGGTGGTACCGTTGACGCAGGGTTGCCAAGGCTACCAGTTGCTGGAGATGAGGAGCTCTGCTGCTCGATCTTGTCGCAAAATGCAAGTGCCTCGGGTAACTTGACCTGGATGAATTTTTCCAGGGACTCGTAAACCAAGAAGTCTTGCTCGTAGCTTTGCAGCCACGCCTCCAGCGTCATTGTCCCAAACTTCGTCGACGGCGAAGCTCCCATGGCGCCAGCAGCGAGAAGCAAAGCTTCGACGGCCTTCTTGTTTGCTTGATCGCTCGAAGCCTCAGGGAGCCACGCAGGATTCCAAGGCACAGGCTCGCGTGACCCGCAGATGTTGGCACTTTCAGCGTAGCTATTGTCATTGGCGTCCTTGTGCTTGGAGGAATTGAGATCACTCTCGACTCGCGGAGATAATGGTGACAGGGGCATCGCTCGGAGAGCCGCCGCTCGCTGCTGCTGCTGAATTTGATGGAACTTGCGGGGTGATACATGGCGAAGGCTCTTACCCGTACCTAGGTAACTTGATTGCGTTGGCGCTCTCGGCTTCGAACGTGGAGAGCATGCTTCGGTGCCGCAGTGTTGCTGCGTCTGGCTCTCCATTCAGTCAATCGATGGCGAAAGATGGTTTGAAGCAAAAATCCGACGAGTCGTGACGCAGTCGTTTCCGAGTTTAACGGTCGCGCGCGAGGAGCGCTCACAATCAGATCGACTCGTGGCAAGACAAGCAAGCATGGCGACAGTTCAAGTGCAGATTCGAATGAAGAAGAAGAAGTCAAAGCCAAAGCCTGCAACATCTAAAGCGCCAGAGGAACTCCCACCATCGTACGACGAAGCGCTAATGATCCCAGACGCAATGGAGGAGACTCCTGTACAACTGGATGTACGCGCGCCGTATGCCAAGAGCAGAGGGGAAGAGCAAGCTGGTGAAGCGACGACTGCAGTCGCTAGCGATGAAATGTTCATAAAATCCCTCAATCCAGAGCTCTTGCGTCTCGATTCTGCAGTGTACCGAAGGAAAAATAGCATCAACGAAGAGGACGAAGAAGAGCCTGGCGGCGGTGATGATGATGACGACGATCAATCGTACCTGGACGACGAGCACGCGTTTGAAGCCTACGAGGACGACCACGAGCATGATGAGTGTGTGGACGACAGGCAGCTGCTTTATGAGTTGAATGACAGCCGACACCTGGACGAGGCAACCACGACCGACTCGAACAGGTACCCAGATCGACAGTTTGGAGAAATAAGCCATCCTTGCGTCGGGAAGGAGAGCGAAGATCGGCCAACAAGCACGGCGGCGCGGAGGAGATCTGATTCCACCACCACCACCACTACTGCCCTGTCAAGACCAGCACCAGCTGCCTGCATGTACGACGACAACACGTATGCGATAATCTCTCGACTGCGCGCAGCGAACAAGAGTCTGACGACGCAGCTCGAGAAGCACGTAAAGTCCATCGCCCACCTGCAAGAGGAGAAGAAGCAGCAGCTCCAGACGATCCAGACGCTGCGGGCGGATCTGCAAATGCACAAGCAGGCGCTCAAAGGTCTCCAGACGCATGAACGTCGACCATTCACTAGCGACGATGCACTGAACGATCAATCGGTTCGCTCATCGTCGGCGGTGATATCGACAATGCTGCCGCAGGTAACTGGTGGGAGCTCGCCTCGAAGCGGAAGCAGCACAGCAAATCCACACAACAGCCCTCGCAAAGGTACTTTATTACTGAAAGCTGCAGATTCGGTTGTCGGTCCACGTGGGCATCCGCCCAAGCCGTTTTCTCCGCGCATTCCATCCCAGCCATTGTCTCCCAAGCGGCAGCTCGTACTCAGTCCTCAAAGACCAGGGGCAGTGAATAGCAATAACAACAACAACAACAACATCCACGGCCTGCAGCAGCTTCTGGAGAAATACGCGGCCAAGCTAGAGAAAGTCGAGCAGGAGAAGAAAGAGATGCAGACGCGCCACGGCCACCAGCTGGCCAACTACTCCCACGAGCTCTCGCGCCTCGAGCGACAACTGGACCACGCGCACAAGCTGGCGCAGGAGAAAGAGAACGAGCTGCGGCTGCAGAAGACCAGGCAGCTGTATGCACACAGCGGAGCTGCGAGCAGTGCAATCGGATCGGCATCTCGTCATCACATGAGCGACATCCACCACCCGCGAGGCCTTTTGGCTGACAGTTTCTGGAAAGACCTGGTGCCATCGACTTTCAGTGGGGCGCTCTCGACCCACATTGGCCTCGCGTTCGAGCAGCTTCTGAGTCACCAGATGGTTTCACTACATGACCATTCTCTGGATTCCAGCACGCGCGACTGGCTTCGCGAACTCCGAGTCTGTGGCGCCCAGATGCTGCAATTGCACAAATCATTCCAGGCCATGAGCTGCACGTTTCAGAGACTGGCTGAGAGCAGTCACCTGTACCAACTTGCAGAGACGCTGTCACGAGAGAGCCGCGAGCTACTCAGCGCTGAGCAATCGCTCGTGTTCATTGTGGACACGGCTGAGCAAGAGTTTTGGTGTCGAGTACCTCGCGCAGCAGATTCGAAAGACATGATCACCGTCCGATCAAAGCTCATGCCCTTCGCGACATCAGGTCATGGACACTATCACCATCCAGCGTCACCACCGTCCCAGCCAGTGGGTGATCTCCCCCCACCTCTCTCTTCAGCAATCCCAACGTCACCTCAGCTGAGTGTCGGAGGTCTACCCAGTGGCCTCGCATCCATGGTGTTCCACACAAAGCGGCCGCTGCTTCTGGAAGCGGGTCACATCACCAAGCACCCGTGCTACTCCACAGCGAGTGACAACACGGATCGCATGCTCAGCCACCCAAGCGCCTCGACATTGTTACTACCTCTCATCCACCGCGGCCACGCTCTAGGCGTGATCCAACTGTGTGGCAAGACGACAATTGTCGAGGCGCTCGGGCTCTCAATAGCACTGGAGAAGTGCGACGCGTTCACAGTAGAAGACCAGGCGTTGCTGCATCTGCTCTGCCACTTTGCGAGTGGATTGCTACCGAAAGTCACGTACTTTACTGAGGTCGAGAGCAACAAGGTGAACGAGGAGACGCTCATCCAGCTCGCGCCTGAGATTTTCACGTGTCTGCGGTTCGAAGAGCTCGGGAAGATCGTGATCCAGAACGCCAAGAAGATCCTGGACGCCGATCGCTGCTCATTATTTGTCGCTGACACTGCAAAGCGGACGCTGCACAACTGGCAGAGCGACATCAGCGGTGGCACGGTCCAGATCTACGACAACACGAAGAAGACTGGCATGACGATCCCGTTCGGGCACGGCATCGTGGGGCTCGTGGCCGAGACGAGTCAAGCGATCAACATCCCCGACGCGTACGACGACCCGCGGTTCAACTCGTCCTGGGACAAGAAGACCAACTACAGGACGAAGAGCATGCTTGCAGTGCCCATCCTTACAAACACGACTAAGCGTCAACCGATTCGTCGCGCGAGTCACTTTAATGGCGACCCGTTTGGTCCTACCGCTAGTGCAAATGGCACCCCCACTCAAGCACAGCAGGACCAAAAGGGCGATTCGAATAGCGAGCAGGTGCTGCTTGGCGTCGTGCAGGTGATCAACAAGTCTGGCGGCGCGCCGTTCCGCGCAAAGGACGAATTCCTGCTCAAGACGATCACAAAGTTGATCGCTCTCGCGATTGAAAACTCTCAGCTGTTCCAGAAAAACCAGGAGCTCTGTGCAAACCTCGGCAAGTTGATCGCAAACGCAGACCTCGTCGAGGCTGTGATCAGTCTGGGCACGTCGGCGGAAGACATTATCGGCGTCGAGAGCGCAGCGATCTACGTGTACGACCACCTGGCGCAGGAGATGGTGACGTTCCACCGGAAGCGGCGCCACAAGATCGTGCTCAAAGAGCAGATGTACCGCAGTTCGCTCTTTGGCGACGCCGTGCGGTCCAAGGACCTCGTGATTGTGAACGACCTGAGCGACGTGCCGCACTTCAACGCCTACGTGGACAGCATTGCTGGCATCAACGCTCGCAACGTGCTCTTTGCGCCGCTGGTGATTGAAGACCCAGACGCGATTGGCCTCGGTGGCAGCACGAAGCTTGTCGGGCTCATGCACCTGGTGAACACCAAGGGAAGGAAGATCAGCTTTGAGCGCCATGACCTTTTCCTCTCGATCGTCACGAGCATGTGCTGCAGCGTGATCGCGAGCATCATGGAGAAGCAGGTGATGCTCAAGCAGAAGGAGCAAACCAACCTGCTGCTGGACACGTCCATGTCGTTTTTCAAGGAGATGAGCCCCATTGGCGTCATCAACGCCGTCTACAACGCCTGCACGAGCATTTTCAACGTCGAGAAGGCGCACTTGTTCCTCTGGGAGCCCGACAAACGCCACATGTGGACGTCCAAGCTGCTGCCACACGCTGAGGCCAACACTGGCGGTGGGGGCTCGTCGTTCACGTCCTCGTCTGGTACCTCGTCGAACGCGGGAAGCTCAGCTTCTCTGAGCGGAGTGCTCAACTCCAGTGTGAGCAACCAGATTCCCTCTCTAGGCTCGCAACTTCGTCGGATCTCCGTGCTTACCGATCAGAAGCTGCGTGTGCCCACGACTGAGGGTTTGCTGGAACAAGTGCTCGTGAAAGGGACTGTGATGTTGGTGCAATACTGGGTGGAAGGATCCGAAGCTGAGAAAGAAGAGCAAAGAGGTGACGATAGCCAGCGCATGTTTGCGGGAACTTTCCGAAAACACACGCTGCGCGTCACTGCGTCTGACGAGAAGATTGGCTTCGTCAAGCACTCGGTGGTCGCGTGTCCAGTCTGGGACAACTTTGGGCTCGAGATCGTCGGGATCTTGGTGCTTCTGTTCCCAAAAGGCCGAGCGCCGCCGCTCTCGGAGCTCACAAACCTGCCGATCCTCTGTCGTCAGATCTCCGGGGCCTTGAACGTCTGCAGCGACCTCAGTGCAGTGTCCACGCGAAGCAAAAAGCTCCAGAGTATGCTCGAGATGTCGATGAAGAAGCCCACGCTCGCCATGTCACTGACGCTCAGTGCGCGTGGACAACTAGTGACCTTCTCACAACCAGTCAACTTGTTGACAAATGGATTCAACGCGTCAACGCTCGCAGCCAGCGTCCACGGTTCAACGGCGATAAACATCGCTGTGCGCTCACTACCAATGGACGAAGATGGGAATCGCTGGGGCTTTCAGCTCTCCGCTGCCAGCGTGCACGAAATGAACACAGAGCACTACGTCAAGTGGATTGGGAAAGATCTGGACGCGCCGCAGCTCTTTGACAAGCTGCGCACGGATCTGCAGAGCGTGTACGTTCGGAAAGAGACCATGAGTGGTGAAATTGACAGAGAACGGCTCAAGAAGAGTAATCAGAATAACAATACTCCAAGCGGTGGTGAGAATGCTGAGAACCAGGAACAGCCGAGGCCCGCGTCACTGGTCAAGAGGCTATCACATCTCCACCATTCGCTCCCGAAAGCCGTGATCGTTGAGATCCGCAAGCTGCTCTGGGAGTTTGTTGACAGCTCGTGGCACGTGGACGTCAGACGCGCGTGTCAGATGTTCGACCCCGTGGACTCGAGTCGCCAGCGCCGCATTTCGCGCAAGCACCTCGAACAAGTGCTCTCCACTGGAGGACGCGACGTGCGACTGGACCAGATCGACTGGGACTTGCTGCACACGCTCTTCGCGGACCCACACACGGATTTGGTCAACATCGAGCAGGTCTTCGAGTCGCTCGCGCCGCAGATTCACGTGGTGCCACATTTCAACTACGAGATCGTGCCGATCCTGGACGCGATCACGCAGACAGTGGTCAACATCCACATCATCCTCACGGCCGTTGTGTGAATTGCCAGAGTCGAGTTCTGTCAATGCTGACTGTGTGTATGTGTATGTGTATGTGTGTGTGTGTGCGTGTGGTGTGCGTGTGGGGGAATATGAGACGGGAGAGCTCATTCTAACGGCTGGATCGGCTGGGTCTCTCCCGTCATCATCAATCGTCCAAAAAAGCGCACAAGCCAAGACAAAGGAGATCTCATGCAGGAAGCCACGAGCGTGGACTACGCGGTCGTCGGCCAACGAACGATTTTCAAGTTCCCAGGCGACGATACGAAGAGCGTCGCGTGCTTTCAAGTATCTATGAAGCAGCATCTTCCCAACACGATCACGTGCGACACATCGGACGTGAAGCTCTTTAGAGCTACGAGCAGCTACAAGGAGTGGAAAGCCAAGTCTGACGCGCAGATTCACGCGCTGCTGTCCAAGCCAACGCGCGAAACCACACGACTTCAGCAGATCTACTTGACCCAGGAGACCGAGATGACGCCCACAAGGCTGCTTTTTGATTACATGGTTGACGGCGCGCTCCAGGTGCTCATTCTCCTACCAAGCTCTGGCAATCTCGAAGATGAAGATAGTGATGAAGAGACCAGCGCGAGGGAGTTTGAGTGGACAGCGGTGACCCGACAGCAGCAGCTTTCACATCAAGCCACTGGTGGACAAGCAGCGCCTCCAGCTCGCTGTGCGTGCTGTAACAAAGTGACACAGCTAGGAGGCGGTGGCGAGAGCTTTGATCTGCATCCAGTACCCGTCCCCGTTCTCTTCATCCGGGCGTTGCACGCTGCGATCGAGCGCCATTGGCTCCGGTCGAGCCGCGTGCTTGAGATCAAGTGCCGGTTCTGGATCGCATCGATCCTCTCGTGGACGTGTAGTGAGCTGCTCGAAGGACCGATGGAGATAGAGACCCGTGAGCGAATAATTAGCAGCACCCTGGCGCATTTCGACCACGTGATCCGCACCAGCCAGGGCAAGGTGATTGGCGTCGTGCACACGACACGGGGCGTTGAGCGCGGCCTCCTACACGCACGCACGGCGTGCAATTTCACTGTGCTGACCGAAGAAGTGCAGATCGTGCACGCGATCGTGACGGACTTTATCACCTGGGCATTCGTCCGCTATGACGGCCATTTGTTCTCCGAGACACGCGTGGCCTGTATGGAGCCCTCTGGCGATGCCGGCATCCTGGCGCTCGAGGGGTTGGCGGTGGTCGTTGGACTGATCTGCTGTCTCGCACAAGAGTGACTGGCGAGATGTGAAGTCATGACGCAGGGACGTTTGAAGAATTGTTGTTGTGGGTGTTGTTATAAGAGCATCTTCAACGGATCATAGCAAGGAAAGGAAAACTACAATTGGACCAAAGATAATTAAAGATCTATTGACACTTGTTGAAGAGTGCCAACGAGTCTCTCTTATCCGATTAGGTACGTACTTTGTTCCTTTACGCCTGCTTTTTCTGCGAGACAGCGGGGGTCTTAGCCGCCGCCGTGAGCATTGCCTTGAGGAACAGCAGCGTGTAGGCCGCGACGATGAGCGCCGCGACGTTGAACTGCTTGTCGGCGCCGAGCATGGCCTGGCCCCAGCCGCCGCTGTAGACGCCGTAGGTCGCCGACGCGCCACCGAGAGCGAACGTGAGGATGCCGCCGGCGCGGTGGCCCGGGTTCTTCCACTGCCAACTGGCCTTCTTGCCGCCGAACGTCGTCGCGAGTCCCTATTTTAATAAGCCAGCCATTTTGTATATCGGTTAGATCTCCCATCCAAGCAAGCCACTTGACTGACTGATTGACTGGTTAAGTACGCACCCCGAGCATGTTGAGCGTGAAGAGCGTGCTCGTGGCACCCGCGATCCACGAGTGTGTGGACACAAAGTGCGGCTTGCTGTTCGCCTCCTTGGCCAAGTACGCAGCGGCCCCCGCGCTGCCCATGAGAAGGAACGCGCCGATCTGCAGCGCCATGTGGAGCTTCGTGAGCGACACGCTGTTAAGTACGAAATCAATAAAGACACACACCAGAGTGAGCTCACAAGCTCATTGTTACGAAGACCAGCACAATGAGAGGAACGCACCGCATCTTGTGGTCGGAGGACGCCTTGCGCACCAGCATCGCGTACACTGAGCTATATGATAACATACGATCCATACACACAGAGGTCAGTACAATGCGTCAGGGTGAATAGACAGCATGCTACTCAGAGAGTCCACAGATAAATTTAGTAAGGACGTACGCTGGGAAGAGCACGAGGAACGCGAGCGCGTTGGCCGCCGGATGCAGCGCGAAGAGCGACGGCGCCTGCGCGCAGTGGACGAGGATCGTGGCGGCTGGCGTGAGGAAGAGCGCGCTGAGCACCAGCAGCTCGAGCTTGTTGACGGCTACCATCGTGATGCTGTTGCTGATGATAGGGATCCTTCCTTTTGAAGATTGAGTGCCAAAAAAGCACCACCAAAATCCAAAAAGTGACGTGCCTTTCGAAATTTCTTTCAGAAATGATATTCCGTTGTTTATTCATTTTGGAAAGGGCTTTAATTATCACAGTATGTCTGACATACAAATTCGGGTTTCCTGGAGATTCGGTAGACGAGGGTATTCTATCTCACAGGTTTTGCTCAGCAGATGGCCTCGCTCAATTCGAATTTGGAGTGATGTCATCGGAACTGCGCAGTGGTGAAAGCCTCGAAGACTCGTCATCGTTGCACTCACGAACAAGCTGATTGCGCCTTCGCCCAGTTACCATCATCACCATTGCCATCACACACCATTCCCAGCCACTCAATTGGACCAAAACTGTTTCTCTATTCAACAAATTGACATCCCCAGTGGCAGCTTCAATCCGATTTCTTAGACTCGATTGCGTTCTCAACCGCCTCATCAGCAGCTGCTGGTGGCGATTTCAATGCTGAGCCATTGCTGCTGGTCTTGGACATGAGCACCATCTTGCCCAGCAGCGCCGCATGTGCGACGATGACCATCACTTTCAGTCTTTCCTGGAGCTCTGCACCAAGGTTCGCATTGCCCCAGGTTTCGGACTCGATCCCAAAGACCAGCGTGATAGCGCTGCCAATGTAGATGAGCGTCCCCACAAGACTGTGGGTCTCGTCCTTCCACTGCCAGTTCGAGCGCTTGTCTTCAAATGTGAGCAGCAGTCCCTATCATACGTGACAACATAATCGGCTTTAGGTATTAGGCTTCATACAATAGACAGCCTATATTATAGGATTGGCTAGGCAAAGTTCGCGTACCTGGAGTATGTTGAGCGTGAGCAGCAGTACCGTTGAGAGCGCCGCCCAGGAGTGGCGCGATACAAAGTGGCGCTCCTGGGTGGCTCGCTTGGTCACGAACGCGATCGCCCCAGCGACGCTCAGCAGCAGCACTGCCACCACGTTCACTAGCAAGTGCAGCTTTGTCATTTTCACTCTAACATGAGCAATACATAGAAAATAACACACCAATTATAATAGCAAGGCAAAATAATAATAGGGGAGTCATAATAAATTGATACCCACCGAGTCGCATAATCCGAGACGGTCTTGCGCTCAAGGATCAAATAGAGGCCGCTGGGGGTGCACATGAGCAGTGCGAGCGCGTTGAGCGCCGGGTGGAGCGCGAAGAGCGTCGCATCCTGCAGTGCGTGCGTCCAAATGACAGCGGCGGGTGCGAGGAAGAGCGCGCTGAGGAGCACCAGCTCAGCGCTCTTCTTCTTGCGGGAGCTCGCCATCTCGATTCGGTTATCAGAGACTGACATGATTTTGACTACCGGGAAAACCGTGTTTGGTGTGCACGCAAATATTGGAGCAATCATAAATATATACCCCATTGCAACGGGGCATTTTTATCAAGGTGGAACACACACTAATAAACTACCCCGTCGACTGCCGAGCTGGTCTCCTACATTAGTGTATTGGACAGAGTCTGTGCACGAAATATCAAAAGCGAGAGTGCCTGAAAGACTCTATCACTCCAGTAGTGCAGTCCCAAATCTATAGTTTGGCGCCCTTTTTTCAGCGAAATGTCGAGACTATATATGTATGGTGCTCGCCATCAACCGTCCAGTCTTCGGGCCTAAGTTAGAATCTCGTATCTGGGACGAGGAGAGCCAATCAATATATTTACCAGTTAGAGCTTGCAGAACCCTGTCTCTGTCTGTCGCCTCACACCATTCTTCCCCACATTGAACAACAACAGCAACATTGCCCGAGTCTCTCTACAGCACAACGGCGCTCTCATGGGTCTCTTCGTCCCAGGAAGGTGAGAATTCGCCGAATACGCAAGCGAAGTGCCAGCGCTCGCTGGGCCGCTCGTCGTGTGGCGCCACCAACAGGAGCTCGAGAGTCTCCCCCATGTCCTCCACCTCATCAGCGCGTTTGCGGACTGCTCAACTCAGTTCACTTCGCTCTCGAAAGCAGCCACGAAACTAGGCTCGCTCTGACTGCTGGAGCGAATCGCAGCACACGACGACCGCCGCTGGCAACGCGAGCAGCGATCGTGCATGCGCATCAAGAGCCACAAGCAGCGGCAGTTTACCACCACAATGGACGTGGCGGTTGAACGCGGTGACCTCGTAGTGGTGCAGTGGCTACGCGAAATCTATTTCCCTGCCGCGCAGATCCGAGGCCGTTTGCTGGAGTGTGCGATGGGCTCTGGCCAGCTCGAGATTCTCAAATGGCTCATGAGAAAGTTCCCAGCAAGGAAAACGCTGGACGCGAGGGCTTTATGGGCCGCAGCGTCCGAGGGCCAACTTGATGCGGTCAAGTGGTGGTGGGCCACAAACCAGAGCCACGTCGCGCTTTTTACCCGTGAAACCTGGGGACGCGCGATCGAAGGTGGAATCTTGATGTTGTACGCTTTTTGTACTTAGAGCCCAAAAGTGCTGGGTAGCAACGTCTATAACAACGTGGCTACCTAGATATGCTCGAGTGGCTGTGGGTGCATGACTTTACCGGTGGTACGGTCTTCGCGATGATCTGTACGCTTGAACGAGGCCACCTTGCGGTTGCAAAGTTCCTACTGGCGAAAATTTCGAGCCCCTGTGCCCAGCCAGGCTCACATCGCTTTGTGCGCTCAGTGGGAACATGGAGCTCTTGGAGTGGCTTTACGAGAAGGCCGGAGACGATTGAAGCAAGAGCAAGCTTCTACAGGACTCGAGTGCACTGGCGAGAGCTCCGAACCGCAATATAGATCAACTATAAACACTTTTTCCACCTCGCCCAAAACAAAGCTTTCTTTTGGGCGTGGCAGAAACGTTGCATGGCAGAAGCGTTGCAGCGAGCGACACAGTCAAGCCGCGGACTCATGCGCCATCTTGACGCTCATCCATAGCAGCAGCCGCAGCAGCATCTGCGCATGTAAGTGTGGGTGCATCAGTGAGCGCAAGAGCAGTCCGCACGTGCGTCTCATGTGCCATTTTGGCTCTTGCCGCGCGACAAGCGCCGCTCACAAGAAGAGCCTGCCTGCCTGTCGATTTCTTATTTGTCCGCCACCACGCCACCAGGACGATCCCCAAGCTGGATGGACCTCACTCTACAATCCGTCACGAACCACAGACAAGATCACCACCACAGCCACCCAAGACACCCTCAAGACGCGACGAGCCAGCCATGCGATCGCTCAGCCTCGTCATCAGCGCCGCCATGACGCTCCTGCTGTCAACCGCCGCTCAGCTGAGCATCCCCAGAGAGAACGACACAGTCCGCGCGGCGCTCGTGTGCCACACGTCGGGGCTGATTGCGAACGAGCCACGCGAGATCCTGTTAAACGGGGTCTCGTATGCAGACTCAGTCGGACCCGTGGCCCGCGGCGTCAATCAGAGCGCACCTGGCAACGCCTCACTGTACGCCGAGATGGTCGCGTACCAGGACGCACTGATGCTCTGGACCGAGAACCCCAAGCTGTACCAGATCCACCACGCCATGGAGAAGCTCGTACCCTTCGACTGCCACAACCTGAGCGAGTACCACCGCGTGTACGCGCTGCTCGAGCGTGTGAACTTAACGAAGCGGCCCAAGGCGCTCAACATCTCGGACGCGAGCTTTGGCGGCCGACGCCTTGGGATCATGGGCCATAACCTCCAGATCGTACAGGCTGGTGGCTATGCGGACTATCTGGACCAGCTCTCTGGTGAACTCGTGCAAGACGTGTGCGACCATGACAGTATCGAGGCCGCGGTCGCGAACAAGAGCGTCTTCGCTGCGGACTTTAGCTTCATGGCGCAGTACACGGGCGACAACGATGCAGCGATGAGAGAGATGAAGTCGAAGAACGCATCGGTTAAGTACGCACCGGACGTCATCGGCTTCTTCTGTCTCAACAAAGTGCGCAGCGCGTTCCTGCCGCTCGCGATTGCGATTCAAGACACGAAGCTGTTGTATACGAAGAACGACACGTTTGAAGACTGGATGCTGGCGAAGATGGCTCTCGACGCGACTGAGCTCAACCACCAGCTGCTGCAGCAGCACGTCCAGGTACATCAACTCCTCGTGCCGATCCAGGTCGAGATGATCCGTGCCATGGCGCCCAGTCACCCTGTGCACGCGCTGCTGGAGTACCACTTCGCTGCGAACTTTGCGATCGAGAACCGCTCGCGGGCGACATTGTTCAGTGCGAACTCGACCTTCGACCAGACTTTCGCGCTCAGTGCCTCGGGCGCGCTCCGGTTTTTGATGCGGACGAGTGAGTACATGATCGACGAGGGCTTCCACGCTGAGATGAACCGCAAGGGACTCATGGACATGCCGCACCGCATGACGCGCTGTGGCCTGGTGTACTACGACGCGATCCAGGACTTTGTCGGCTCGTATCTCGACGCCTTCTACACGAACGAGACTGAGATCCTGAACGACCCCGAGCTGCAGAACTGGGCTTTGCAGACGTCCAAGTTTGCGATCCTGCGCGGCTTTCCGAACAAGTTCACGGGCTTTGCGGATCTGAAGAACATTCTGACGAACCTCGTGTTCCAGAGCACGGCGAGACACCACATGCTGCACGGCCCGACGACGTGGCACGGTATCGCGGCGCCGTTCACGACTCCCGCGCTCTGGAACAAGCCAATGCCGACCCGCAAGGGCACGAAGCTGAACCCGCTCGACTACTCGATGCCGGTGGAGCTCTTGCCGATCCTGTCCGAGTTTGCTGCGAGTGCGGCGCGCCTTGTGCCCGAGCACATGTCGATGCTGGAAGCCTACAGCGTCGCGCCATTCGTAAATGAAACGAAACTGGCGCTGCCGATCATGCGATTCCAGAGGTCGATGCGAAAGATGGAGGAGTGGGGCGACGACTGGGAGCAGATGTACGACCAGTTCCACAGCCACGTGCTCCCGTCCAAGGTTCCAGTCTTCTCGTACGTGTGAGAGTTAGATCACGATTCCAAGACCACCAAGTCTCGACGATCGTCGAACAAGTGACCTCGAGTTTGTATGAAGCGAGAAGTGTAAAGTAGGTTGTTTCTGAGCCGGTTAACAGGCCAGAGATCCTAGTTTTATCTTTTTAGGAATACCAAATACACAATATTTTTTTTGATCACCTCTGATATTCCGACTGATTTTCTTTAATTTTTTATCACCTTTGATATTCAGACTTCCGCTTAGATTTTTTTCTAAATCTCAAGGACCTCTTCAAGCTTCTTTGGGTTCCAGTCTGGGAAGAACTTGCTGATCGCGGCCTTCACGTCCTCCTTTGGGCCGGAGACGGTGCGTCCGTCGGCGATGAGGACCGCGAAGAACGCGAACGGGTCCGTGTTGTAGCTCTTGCGGGTCTCCTCGAGGTCAACGTACTCGATTTCGATCGGCTTTCCGAACTTTCTCTCCACGATAGCAGCGATCTCCTGGTGGGTCACGCGGTCACCTTCAATGGGGATCTTGGCCCAGAGGAGATCCGCTGGCTCGGCCGTGGTCAGCGCATGGGCCACGAAGCGAGCGATGTCCACCTGGGATGTGGTGCTCTGAGGCACGTCGCCCGTGCCCACGACGCGCATCTTGCCGTTAGCAAAGTCGTAGTCAGACACGCGGTGGAAGGATTCCATGAAGAAGCCCGTGTAGAAGATTGTGTACGGGAGGTCGAGGCTCTTCAGTGCGTCCTGTACCACCTTCTTGTGGTACGTGAAGCCTTCGGTCACGTAGACACCGTACTCGGCCGGCACGAAGAGCTGCACGCCCGCCGCCTTGGCGACCTTGGCGATGCCCACCTGGGCTTCAAGCACGAACTGGCCAACAGCGCTCACACTGTGAATACAGTACGAAGCGTGTGAACCGTGTTAACCTTGTAAGAATCGAGCATGAAGTGGTTGACCGAGTAATGTAATGGACGTACACGACTTGGACGCCAGTGAGTGCGCGCTTAAGCTCGTCTTCGTTCGTATAGTCGACCTTGACGATGGAGGCGCCGTTCTCCTTGAAGGCAGCGAACCCAGGCTGCCATAGATAAGAATATAGAGCGGATAGTCAGTCAGGGACTGATTCATAATGGAGTACGATATGTATTGCTGGCATGAATGGTAT
>JAASFY010000275.1:0-28238 GCA_023334035.1 Globisporangium okanoganense
CGCCAGCAAGGCCCAAAAAGTGGCGTCTCAATTTGTATCGGAAAACAACAGCGGCGGTGTGCATCTGCGGCGATGCACTGCGCTGCCTGCAATGATCGAACTGACGTCGGAGTTGTTCCATGAGATGAGTTACAGTCCCTGGAAGGTATGTACACTTCAGTAAGCGAAAGAAACGTAAAAATTGGCACATAAGCGAGCGTTGTGGAGCGCCTGTTATATTTCCGGTCTCTTTACTGTCGACCATACAAATTCCTATATAAAAATAGCTCATCAATTGGTCGGAGCCAATTTTGGGTGTCTCATTTGGCTGACTTTGTTTGCCCGTCGTTTCATCAGTTTTGAAGCAGTGGTACTCAGAATTGTACTCAAAAATCGCTAATTCATTCATCTTTAGGCTAAAACCAATCAGAATCATTTCCCGCCATTTTTCTGAAAACCACGGCTATTTTTCTTAGACCCCCGTATATGGCCCATCAATTGATGGATTACGTTAGCTGCACTTTGGCTATCCAAAAAATTAAACACTTGATTTTCACAAAAACTATTCGAATCTTGTTAATTCGATAATCGTCTTATACAGGTGTTTGTGATGTCATCGACCTGGCTTCACTTTGGATCAACGAGAGAGAGAGTGAGCAGAGCATGTTGCTGGAGGACCCGCGCGTACAGGGGCTCGCGGCCCACGTCGGCGTGTGGAGCGTGCTGTGGATCGTCATCCTGCTGGTCGTCCCCGCTGGCGCGAGCGGCCGCAACCACATCGTCTCGCTCAACGCCGCGCACGGCATCGTGTGCACCGTCATCGCGGCGCTGACTGTGCTCCACCGCCTCGACACGACCAACTCGGTAGCGGTCTCGCTCTCGTACTTCCTCGTGGATTTTGTCGCAATGGTGCGCGGCGACGGCCTGCGCAACCTGCCGCAGCTCAACCGGTCGCGCCAGATGGACTACGCGCACCACGTGCTGGGCCTCGTCTGGGGCTTCGTGTTCTTCGTGCTGGAGGCGCACGTGTGCGACGCGCGCATGGGGAACCCGTACGTGTGGATCCAGACGAACGAGGTGAGCACGCCGTTCTACAACTGGTTCCGCCTCACGAACAGCAAGGTGGCTGGCGCGCTCTTCGCGCTCTCGTTCTTCGGCTCGCGCATCGTCTTCAACTCGGTGTTCCTCATCCCGCGCTTCGCGGCGGCGTGCGACCTGCGCTACCTCGTGGCCTGCGTGCCGTTCTTCCTGATGCAGTACGTCTGGTTCGTCATGATCGCCAAGAAGATGCTGCGCACACTCGCGCCCAAGGACAAGAAGCCGACCGATACGACGATGGAAAAGCAACCCAAACAGCCCGAGAGCTCGCCGCCGCCGTCCTCTATGGCGTCGTCCAAGGTGCTTGAGACGAAAAAGGAAGCTTAGCGCGGATTTGAGGTGTCGGAAAACTATTTTTTTCGAACGCGTGTGGCAGATCGATCTGGCTCGAAATAATGCAGCCGTTGAAGTTCTTCTCCCACACAATTACAATAGAGAACTGGTGTGCTCGTGGAGTGAAAATTGCTCATGACCAGACGTCACCTTCGCTCCGACTTGCTTTCGCTATGCGACCATCTGATTGTAGAGAACGATACGAGAAATTTATCTGCTTTCTGCCGTTACGATGGCACGCTTGGCAACGTCCGTTTTAAAAAGTGTTTCCCCTGATTTTAGTGACTGTATTAGTCTTTCACTTGCATGTTTACAGTTACAAAGCGACTGATGTTCGTATTGACCAGGTTGAAGGTGCCAGTTCGGTGGCGTGACCCACGCTATTCTGGACGCGCCAGGAGCCGATGTTATGTTCCACCAAAAATCGCATTTGGCTTGAGAAGCCCACACGCGACACAAAGCTCAGCACAACGAGCGACCGACCGCGATCTAATCCGCTTCTTGCCCGCCTCCTGTATAGAGAGAAGCAGGCGGAAGAAGCGACGCACAACAGGCGCGCGTGTGAGAGTGCGCGTCTTGCGCCAGCAGCAGAATCCAATCCGCAGTTGCTCATGCACCAGCACCTGACGCCCCAGCGGTACGTAGGCGAACCCTTTTGTGTGAGTGACTCATGCGACAGGATCCATTCGTCCACATGCGGTAGTTCAGCTCTATAAATAGCACCGTCATCTGAGACCCTTCGGCGCCGCGAAACCAATCCGACACACTGGCGGTTGATGTGCGACCATGTGTGCTTGATGGGGCTGGCTTAACATGATGGATGCGCTTCGACAGAGCCGAAGAGCACGCAAGCAAGCCAGCAGACATGGACGTGATCGTGCGTGCAAGTGAGCTAACAATGCTGCATGTGGCATGTAGTTTGGTGGAGAGTCAAGGAGGCGCAGCTGCGATGCCCTCACGAGACGAAGCGGAGCGAACTGATGACGCGAGCAAGCAGCCTGATGCAGCGCGGATACCACGATTGTTCACGTCGAGCAGCGCGTTCCCAGCGCACTCCCAGCAGCAGGGCTTTTTTAAGCAGCCGCACTCGGCATTCCCGCACCAGTCAGCTGCGGATGTCATGCTGGGGCTTAAGACGCTCGCGACGCACGCAGACAGACAGGTCCCGATTCTGAGCCACGACGGCAACCCGATGCCTACGTTTCCATCGCTTCGCGTCACTTCGTCGCTCTCGTCTAGCTTCTCGCAGCGAATGGCGCCGAGCACAACCTCAAGGCTCTTTCCTCCAGTCATCACCACGTCGAGAGAAATTCTTCGAGGCACCAACAGCCGACAGACGAACACTGGACAAGCCAATGAAGACAGCGAAAACAAGGTCTCTCCAGTGCGTTTCGGGGAATACCTTGGCAGGAAACACAAGCGCGGCGAGTCCAGAGTGTCGGACGATGTGTTGTCGCCTACCTCGCGGTCTCACGTCTACGGAAGCGACCGAGAGATCACACTGAGTCCTCCAAGCACAGGTAGTAGTGAGATATTGTATAGACAGTGGTCACTCTGTGTCGAGATACTAACATATGAATTGGGTGTCGTAGCTGTTCCTGGTCCCCGGATCTTGCCAGTGGCCACGACCATTGCTTGGAGATCTTCCAGCTCTATCTTCTCTCCAAACTCGAAGAGACTTCGCGCCAGTAGCCCAGAATCAATCGAAGCCAAGGCCCCATTCACACTGGCACCGCTGGAGCCGCAGCGAAGGTATGCTGAACAAGAACTTGTCTCGATTTCTGCTTATGTTTCGTATCCAGCTAACATAGTTTCGCCCAACGCTTTGCTCTTAGTACACTGCCAATATCGGCCCTCGCCCTCGCCACGAGCGGACCAGCAGCACCAGGAGCAGGCAGACCAGTGCTGGTCCGGAAAGTGTCTTCCAGATGGAGAGATGAACTGGACGATCAGGACCGGCGGAAATCGCGCGAGCGCATCCAACGGGGGCTCACCAAGCACGCCGAGGGGGACAAAGACGTCCTGTTGCTCATAATCGCAGCCATGGAGGAAGAGCTGCTGCATATCAAGACCACCTCAAAGGAGCACTACTTCCAGCAAGCCCAGGCGCTGAGCTCCGAGATTCAGCACGCAGCTCTGGAGCGCTGAGTCAGAAGGTGTTGCAGTGTGTGTTCATTTGAATGCTGGCCGCGACTCGTATGATATCATTCATCATCGTCATGAAGAGCGACTCGACCTCGCCACACTTCTGCGGCTCCCAAGAGGAAGGAAATCAACGCAACGCCAGAACTCAAGACGTCAGCCGACTCGAGCGCGTCTTAGACAAGTAAATATTGGAATTTATATAAATATTAAGGTAACCAGTGCGAGCCGCAAGAGTCGAAGCTGCATCACAGCTCTCGGAAGAGAACAGAGCTGGAAGAGAACGGAGCTGCCCCAGGACCTTCGATGCTGGCGAACATTCGGAAGACCTAGGCTGTCGGCATCTCAGGCGGGAGAGGAAAATTAACCCAAGAGAAACATTGGAATTTCTCGAGAAGAAAAATTGTCGAGCAACATCGCTGGAGCTTATGTGCAGTTTTCATCCAGGGTTCTCTCTCAAGCTCAAGCTCCAGCCCAAAGCCAAAGGACGCGCGTCGTTTCGCCTGTTTCTCTATGCAAAAGTCGGCTCTGAAGATTGCCAACTCGGTCGAATCGAGGCGAACGCGAAGAGCCATGGCGAGCATGCAGCTGCAGGACATCCGCGCGATGGGCGAGTCGCTCACCAAGGCGCGTGAGATGTGCGAGGAAGCGCAGTTCGAGAAAGGGCTCCCGCTCTACCAGGAGACGCTGCAGACGCTGCGCCAGTTCATCCACCGGATGCAGAGAATGGCGGAGCGCCAGCCGTGGCTTCAGGTAACTGTGATCTATTCGTCCATGTATCTTCTTGTACATATCTAAAGTCTCAGCTGCTCGACATTGTTGTATTGTAGATGCAAATTGAGCTGGAGAACGAGTTCAACCTGATCTCAGACTACGCCGAGCTGACGCAGGCGTTCAAGATCGCACCGGGCATGGCGCGAAACAGCTCCAAGCAACACCAGCAGCAACACCCAGTTTCAACTGGAGTAGCTCCAGTGCACCCGCGCTCCGCACAGCCATTCAGTGACGAGCCGCCCAACCCGCCACGATGGGAGATCCGCACACCCGAGTCCAAGCGACAGCCTCAACAGCAGCAGCAGCAACACCAATACCCTGGGGTACAGATCGATTTCGCTTTTTGTCTTGTGGCTATTGATGGAGTGAGAGTATCTTGGAACTGAGAGTGTTTGGTGAATGATCTTGCTTCATTGGCAGGATGATGACCAGGGTCGTGACCCGGACGTGTGGGCACCACCGTCGCCGGATCAGTTCGGACGAGGCGGTCGTGCTGGCAATGCACCACCAGCACAACGAGCTCCGCCATCGTGGGCGGCAGATAACAACAACGGCAACCGCAACAAGTACGTTTCAATGATAATTATCATCATCTCGACCGATTCCGTATTTATTGACACTGTTGTGTATGTGTGGTTTATAGCCGCGTAGTGAAACCAACTCCCAAGCCTGCGGTCGGAGGCCGAGGCAATCCGTCCTCTGACCGTCCGTCGGGGCGCCGAACCCCCAGTGAAGACCAGCAGCGGAAGCCTCGTCCAGGCGGCGGAGGTGCAAACAACGACCCACCGAATCGACGTGCTGGTGGCGGGGCTGCTGGCAACAACAGCAAGCCTTCGGGTGGCGGCAAAGACGGCGGACTCAAGGCGGCACGTAAAGAGACTGAGAAGGCGAAGCTCGGCAATGGTACCGAGAAGCAAAAGTACGCCGACCTCGCGCGCGAAGAAGGCTGGGTCGACGTCGAGCTCATCGAGATGATCGAGCGCGACATTGTGGATTCGGCCCCCAAGATCACGTTTGACAACATCGCCGGGCTCGAGCATACGAAGCAGCTGTTGCAGGAAGCCGTGATGCTCCCACAGATCGCCCCGCATCTCTTCAAGGTGGGCTTGAGCTTTGCTGGCCATTCATTTATGTACCCATTTTTTGTAAATTGTTTGTTGGTGTTAACGTAGCTCTTCGTTTTGTATTATTTATTTGGATGTTTATTAGGATGGCCACCTGAAGCCCTGCAACGGCGTGCTCATGTTTGGCCCGCCCGGCACGGGCAAGACGTTGGTAATCGTCCATACCCGATAGTCTCTCAGATTTCGGCTCAGATTTGTTTTTTAGATATTAACTCACTTCTGTTACTCGTTTTCAGCTCGCCAAGGCGGTTGCGAACGTCTGCAACACGACGTTTTTCAACATCTCGGCGTCGACGCTGGCGTCCAAGTACCGCGGCGAGTCGGAGAAAATGGTGCGCATCCTCTTCGACATGGCGCGCTACTACTCGCCGTCGATCATCTTCATGGATGAGATCGACTCGATCGCCGGCGCGCGCGGTGGCGCCCAGGAGCACGAGTCCAGTCGACGGTACGTGGGCTCATCATTCCTGTTATTCACATTGTTATCCAGGCAAATTTTGACAACCAATCATTTTGTTGAATCCCATATTCCTCATCGTAGAGTGAAGACGGAGCTGCTCGTGCAGATCAACGGCGTGGGTTCGGGCGATCCAGCGGATCCAAACAACCGCGTGATGGTGCTCGCCGCTACAAATCTGCCCTGGGAGCTTGACGAAGCCATGCGTCGCCGTCTCACCAAGCGAGTCTGTACGTATCGTTTATCACATCCCGCTGGGTGTTGCTCTCTTTTAAAATAAAGAGATGCTTAACATGCTGTTGTTTGCTGTGTGGTTCAGACATCCCACTTCCTCAGGCTGAGGGACGTCGCCAGCTCTTTAAGCTCAATCTGCAGAAAGTGGGTGTCGCGCCGGACGTGGACTTTGATAAGCTCGTCGCTGAGACTGAGGTGCGCCGAGGTTACCAAAGCTCATGTGGGTGTATGTATATGTCTGCAGTCAGCTTACAACATTGTCGTGGACCGGTATGCAAACGTAGGGATACAGTGGCGACGATATCTGCGGACTCTGCGAGACGGCAAAGATGATGCCCGTGAAGCGCCTGTACACGCCCGAAGTGCTGAAAGAGCTCCACCGAAAGAAACTCGAAGGCTGCTCGGAAGACGAGCTCCAGAGCCAGGAGAAGAACGCGCTTGAGATCACCTGGGTACGCCAGCAGCATGCATTTAAGAAGTGACACAGACGATGGGTTCATATTGTTTTGACAACCTGCGTTTCCTGTATCCAATAGGCGGATTTCCAGTTGGCGCTGGAGAACGTGAGCAAGTCCGTGGGCCAAGACCAGCTCGAGCGCTTTGTCAAGTGGGAGGAAGAGTTTGGCTCCAAATGAAGAGAACGAGGTCGAACTTGTTCAGCAGGCGGTAGAGTTTGTCGGCCATATTCAGATAGAATGCTCTGTTCATTCATTCCTCAATGTATCACTGATCTTCATCTCACTCATACTGACTTCAAATGCTAAACTGAAGCTAAAGCTTGCGCTTGAGAAGCCCCGAGAGGAAGTCAAACGAGTTGCCGTCCGGGTAGAGCTCGAATCTGTTGCCCTCGGACTCGGCCAAGAGGCAGCCAGTGCTCGTGAGGCCCTTGATCACAGCGGGAACAGTCGTGCCCGGAGCAGCGCCGACAGTGTCGCTGCTCACCTGCACGACCTGGCCTGTGTGGAGCCACTTCTGCAGGTACTCGCTCATGAATGGCTCAAAGCCCTGCTGCTGGAAGAGTTCTTCCATGGGCTCGTACGCATTGCAGAACGCGGCCAGGAACTCCTCTCTATCAGGATAACAATATAAGAACAGTTAGCCCAGTTTAAAGCGAAGGCAGATGGCCGTGTGGTGTTGGTACGTACTTGGTGACGGTGCATGGCACTGCGTCCGTACTGAGCACGTCCTGGAGACAGAGCGTTGGCGCCTTGTTGGAGATGTTAATGCCAATGCCTGCATACCACCACAGTCTTACTTTAGTTTATGATATTACAGCAGCTCATTGGAATAGGTACCAAAAGCTACGTACCTGTCGTGACGCTGAACTTGCCGTCACGGTACTCGGACTGGCAGAGCATGCCGCCAATCTTGACTGCGTCCACGTAGATGTCATTGGGCCACTTGATGCGCACGGGGCTTGTCTGGCCGCTGCTCTTCGAGTTCACAGCCTCGACGGCCTTGATAATCGCGAGCGACACGAGGTACTGGACAAACGGCAATGTGTTGCCGTCCACGAAGCTGCTGCTGAACGAGAATGTGAGGCAGCCCTCAGGCGAGAACCACGTGTTCGAGCCGCGGCCTTTACCTTGCAGTTGATGCTCGGTGTAGCAGAGCACGCCCGCGGGCGGCGACGGGCGTAGCGTCTCATGCAACAGCGTCTGCGTGGACGGCAGCGCGGGGCTGAAGAGCACGATGCCGCCAAGCGTGTTGGTCTTGAGCAGTGGGAAGAACTGCGTCTGCATCACGCCCTTGGCACGCGCGTCCTCGCCGTCGACGGTCTCGACTGCAGTCGCATTCGGGTCGATCACTGACACGGGAAGCGCTGGTACAGCGGCGTTCAGCCACGCCTGGAAGTGGCGCAAGTGCTTCTCCGAGCGCGCGTAGTAGCGGAGCTCTTCCGCGAGCTGCTTGGTCGAAGAAGCCATCGTTTCGGAATGCTGAGCCAAAAAACTCGAAAAAAGGCTCACAAGAAGGTCGTCACTAAAACGGGGAAATCATGTCACTATTTGGAAGCTGGATTCAAACTCGATCGAGGGAAAATGGAATCATGTGTGTGTTTTTCTATTGACATGTCAACGCGTCGTCGCAAATGATTGGATTCGTTATCTCTATCATCGAGCACCTAGTCGAATCGCATGAAGAACGCCGACGACGGGTCCACCTGCTTGGCGTCAAGCGCGAGACCTGGGCCCATGGTCGAGCTCAAGTGCGCCGCCTTAATGTACTTGCCCTTGGCGCCCTCTGGCTTGGCGTCGCCGAGCGCGACCATGAACGCGCGCACGTTCTCGAGCAGCGCTTCCTCCGAGAAGCTCGCCTTGCCGATGCCCGCGTGGATGATGCCCTTCTTCTCTGCGCGGAACTCGACCTGACCGCCCTGGGCCGCCTGGATCGCGGCCGCCACGTCCATCGTTACCGTGCCAAGCTTTGGGTTCGGCATGAGGCCACGTGGGCCGAGCACTCGGGCCACGCGACCGACGAGGCCCATGACGTCTGGCGTCGCGATACATCTGTCAAAGTCCAGCTTGCCGCTCTGCACGAGCTCCACGAGGTCCTCGGCGCCGACGATCGTGGCGCCGGCCGCCTTGGCCTCCTCTGCCTTGACGCCGCGCGCAAAGACCGCGACGCGCACGGTCTTGCCCGTACCGTTCGGGAGGCTCACGACGCCACGTACGCTCTGGTTAGGCTTGCGCGGGTCGACGCCGAGCTGCACGGCGATGTCGATCGTCTCGTCGAACTTTTTTGTGGACTGCTTGAGCTCCGCGATCGCGGCCTTGATATCGAGCTCAATCTGCCCATGTCCATAACACACACGCAATAGACATACATAATAACGATGTTCAGCATGGCCACCATAAAGATCCGTGCGAATCACTGCTATTTATCTCTATTGAGCTCTTGGGCATTCGTTCAGATGGCGTACCTGTGGCAAGCCAGTGTTGCGTGGCTTGAGGCCCAGCGCGGTCGGCGAACGCGCAGACGCAGAGGAGGAGGCAGCGGCGACGCCTTCGAGCGTGGAGGCGCTGCGCACGCAGCTCGAGGCGACGCGCACGGCCTGCGCCTTGGAGGTGATCAGCTGCAGCACACGCATATTCGTTCGGGCGAGTCTGTTCTGGTGGAGTGTGGCTCGCTCGATCCATCCACTCAAGGCCACAATGTTCGGGACAGCTCGGGACCTAATTTCGGGATGACCTATCATACAGAATACAGTATGACATTACGGATGCTCTTTTCTGGCAACGTGGCCGGCCTGATTGACAAGCAAGCATCGACAAGAAGAATGCGGAGCAGAGTGGCGCTCGTAGCAGTGCTATGTGGCTTCTGCTGCATAGAAGCACAGAGCTCAGTAGTCTGCAGCAGCCTCAACGGTCCATACTGCGGCAGTAGCAGTGGTGGCGGCGGCACAGTGTTTGGTCTCCCAGCAGCGCCGCAGCACGCAGCAGCAAATCTCGATCGCGACGAGGAGGTACGAACGAACATGCGCATGATAGCAGTGCCGATTGGTATTGAGTGATATTGACGATGTCTGCTGCGCTATAGGAAACTGAGAATTTGGACACCATTAGACGCCTGAATGTGGAGCGAGTGGTGAAGCAGTACGAACTGGAAGCCGCACTGGACAGCGACTTTGACGACCTCGGCCACGAAGAGCTCCTGGAAGAGCTCGCGCTGCTACTGGACGAAGCAGCAGCGCTGTTTAGCACCAGCGACGATGACGACGAGAGTCCGGTGGTCGGCTCCTTTGCGTTCAACAACGAAGGCGGCGTGTTTGAAGAAATCGACCGGATGAACGGCGCGGACCTCAAGGTGGGTCGCCAAGGGCGCTTCCTCTATACAAGGCAATTGCAATCTTCTAACCGGACTTGTACCGTGGAAATAGGAATTTTTTGAGCTCGCACTGGAAGAGGTCACGCGGTCGTACAGCTCAACACTGGACGACATGTCACCCGAGATCGAGCAAGGGCTGCGCAACTCCGTGAAGCAACTCAAAGCCCTGAAGGACTTTGCCGACTTCCCATTCCGTATGCTTGACGAGTCAGTCAAGTCTAAGATCCGGAGCAAATTCACAAACCACCGACTGATCGAAGTGCAGCAGACGTTTGAGAAAATGGTGATCGCACGCAACGCTAGAGAGCGACAGTATGCGCTGGAGGCGTCCGTGTTTCTCTTTCAATTGGCGCAGGAGTCTGCTGTTGCCGCTGGCAGCAAGAATGGTGCTGATAAACCTGGTATAACTGGTGGTGATGACGACACGTCGTCCTCCGAGGCTAGTACTTGATAGCAGCTAACTTCTGTGCAGCCGAGTTTTGAACAACCTTGTGGAGCACTTCACTTTTATTGTTCGGCCATAGTTTTGACACGTGAGCTCTCTTTTAAACGCCACGTTGAACGTCTTCCTGTCTGTTTGAGCTAGTTGTATGCGTTGGCGAATGCGATGGAGCCGTTGGCCTTTCCTCTACGAAATCGATCCAGCATCTCGTGTGCCAAGCGGACAATTCTGATTATTGGAGTCGAGTCTCAGATTATGGTGGATACAGATCTGAGGCACCGTCTCTGAGCGGCAATTTGGATTTTGGATTCCCGATCGAAAGCAAGAATGATGGGAGGACGTGGAGGTCGCGGTGGAGGCGGACGTGGCGCAGGGCCGCAGGTGGCCGATGGCGACTGGCAGTGTCCGAACCCAGGGTGCGGATCTTTTGATGTTGAGCTGCTGTCGCTCACTTTAAAGTGCAGTATTGTAGTGGCATAATGCTGCTGTCTATGGACAAGTAATGGAAACGCGTAACATCATGAGCACTGACCTCCTCTCATTGTTGTATAACAGATGCGCAAACGTCAACTTCGCTCGACGAAGCGAGTGCAATCGCTGCCAAACCCTGCGACCCGACGGCGCCGGTGGGGCGCCAGGCGCAAAAGCTGCAGGCGTACCAGGTCCGCCGGGGCTCTTCCAAGCGGGTGACTGGGCGTGCATCACGTACGAGGACTACTGTAGCTTGCTATTCTATAGACATGCACATTTGAAGGGACTCGTTGTGTCGCGAGACACTGAGTTGACAATGTGTACTATGGCGTATGTCTGTATGCAGGTGTGGGAACGTCAACTGGGAACGCCGCAATGAGTGCAACATCTGCAAAAGCGCCAAGCCTGGCATGCCTGGACTCGTACGTTGGACAAGCCATGCGTATATTTACCAATAGAAATGTGTGCGTCTGTTGATCCACTGATGAGTGTTGGCGTTCTCTATAGGACGAGCGGCGAGATGGTGCTGGCGGTGGCTTCAACGAGCGCCAGCAGCGGTGCGTGAAGAGCGCTTTTTTCATTGTGCTAAAGGAAAATACTGTATACTATAAATCTAATAATGTCGTGATCTGACGGCTGCCATTATTGTAGTGTGACGTCTGCGAAGAAAGAGATTGGCGACGACGGCTACGACGACTTTGGTATCAAGAAGAAGAACGGAAAGGCGACGAAAGCCGAGCGCGAGGCCGCGGCGCTCGCCCGATTGCAGCAATCGTACAGGTACCTGATACTTGCAGCCAGGCGTCCGCAGACGTACAAGACCTAGTGGACATATTTTCTGACATATCTGACTTTGTTGTTTCTGGACAATATGTAGCGCTATTTACCAGCCAACAGGAGAAGAGGCCTCCGCGAGCTCGTCGTCGACGCGTCGAGCCTCGTCCCCACCAAAGACTGCAAGAGACTCGGCGGCACCACCCCCAGTTTCTTCAGCTAGATGCAGCCCGTCGCCCGTGAGAAAAGATTCGAGCAGGCGAAGCAGAAGTCGCGACGCGCGCCGTCGCAGTTGGAGTCGCAGTCCCGCGCCTCGGGAGAGACGGGAGGGCAGAGACCGCCGCAGTCGCAGCAATAGTCGGGATCGTGGGCGTAGCCACCGCGACAGTCGAGAGAGAGCGAGCGCTCGCAGCAGACACCGCTAGAGATGGGACACGATTTGAACGCGGCTGAGAGAACAGTTGACAGTCTCAGTCAGCTGAAGAAGAATGTGCATTCAAGTGTCATCACAAACGCTCGAGAAATTTTAAATTCGAGAGCGTGCTCGCAACTATGGACTCTTGAGAGTTGCACCATTTTCAATATTATTGTGGTGCGTTTGTGCAGAAGAAGACGCCACGCTGTGGATCGTTATAAGGAAATACGAGGAGAACGAGCCACGCCCTGGTCCACGAAGGCGTGACCAACAAAAACATGTGCGCATTGGGTTATTGGCAGAAGGCAGCACGAGGCGATTTCCGATGGCGCCTGCTGAAAATAACGTTATATATTTGATTCTTAGCGCAAATACATCCATCGACCACCACCTCCTCTTCTTTTTTCTTTTTCCTCACTCTTTTCCTCTTCTCTTCGCACTCTCGTTCGGTCGCTCGCATCTCTTTCTTCCCTCCTTCTCTCGACGCGCCGTGGCAATTTTTGTTTGATTTGTTTTTCATAAATCTAATCGCCACTGCTTTACAGCTGCTGCATGGTGCCGCGCGAGCGGTCCACGATCGCCTTGACGTACACGGGCGAGATCTCAAAGAGGTTCTTCAGGATCACGTCCGGCACGTTCGAGTTGCGCGAGCGCTCGTCCGGCTCCTGCTCGATCTGCACCTTGACGGACCACAGCAGCATGCAGCCCGTGCCGGTCGTATCATTAAAGTTGCGCAGCGAAATACTGAACAAATATTAACATACAAATAATAGAATCAGTCAACCTGCTCCCACCTGTAATTCAAAATAAACAAGCGAATTAAACAAAATATTCACGTACACTGTGGTTTGGTCGCGGCGGATGTGGTCCGGGGCCTTGGCGTGGCTCGGGTCGTTCGTCACGGAGCGCGAGACGAAGAAGATGCTGCCGTCTGCGTTCTCGCGCTTCTGGTTGATCGTCAGACTCTCCTCCTTCATGGTACCACCGCTGTGCGCCGCGTCGTTCGCGACCGTCAAGTGCACTACACGGCGCACGTACTTGGTGTTCTTGTCCACTTCGTCCAGGAGCTGTGAATTTTGAATTAATAGAAGAATACATAAGTTAGAATGCTGGTTCTGTAGCCCGATCAAAGGCAGGCTTGAGCTTACCTCGGAGCTCTCCATGAACGGGAAGTTCTTCTCGAACTCCGTGTCGCCGACGCAGTCCCAGAGATCGTCGCCGATCGTGCGCGCGTCGCTGTTGTACATGTGGTGGCGGAAGTAGATGCCCATCTCGTCCTTGTTCATCTCGTACTGCACCTGGAGCCCAAAGTACGTCATCGTCGGGTTCTTAGGACTGCGGAACGACGAGTCGCAGTACGTGAGCTGCTTCTCGGCACCTCCCATGGCGTCGGACGCCAACTGCAGCAGTTGGTCCTTGAACGAGCTCGCCTGAATCTGGAGCGTGTTCGAGGACGACGAGATCGTGTTCGAGAGCGCCGCCGGAGTCGTCGACGCCGAGGACGACGAGTTCAAAATCATGTCAAGCGATGGCATGTTGAGCAGCGGCTGCTTGGTAAAGTAGTCCTGGAGGCGCTGGATGAACTTCATCTGCTCCATGAGCGTCTTTCGCAGGAACTCGTTCTCCTGGTCCACGCGCGCGCGGATCTCGGCGTGCTGCTCGGCCTCTTGCTTCCAACCGAGCTCCGTGTTGTGCTCTGACGGCTCCGAAGACTGCAGCACCTCGATCTGTTCCTTGAGGTCTTTCACCTTGGACCGGAGCGAGATGAGCTCGTCCTTCTGGCGCTGGCGATGCTTGCGCGCAGCCTTGGCGATCTGCGCACGACGCTTGGCCTTGGGGTCCTCGTACTCCTCTGGCGCGCCATTTTCTTCCACGCTCGAGTCGTCGCCGTCGTTCACGGACGAAGGCGGCGCTGGCGCCTTACGCTTCTTGCTCGCAGCCGCCGCCTTGGGTTTGCCCTTGGCGCCGTTCGCCGCTGGGGTCGCCGACGCACTCGAGGTCGCTGACGCGGCCGGGCTACTCGCAACCGCCGACGCTGGGACAGGCATGCCCATGCCGGGGAACATCTGCGGGTTGCCGGCCATGAGCGGGTTCATACGGTGGATGGGCGCGAGTCCGCCGTTGCCGCCGGCCATGTTGCCCATGGGCATGGGGAGCGTCATGCCCATGGGGAGTCCCATACCGTTTGGGGCCATGCCGAGCGATATGCCAGGTGGGAGGTTGCTGTTCTGGCCGTTGTTGTTGCCGTTGCGCGGGTTCGAGGCCTCGCGCAAAAGGTTGTGAAAGTTCTCCATGGTTTACCTCAGGCGTGCAGAGGTCGGAGCAATCAGGAGGCCAGGAGATCAGGTAGCAGCTAACTGGTGGTGGCTTCAAGGCTTCAAGGCTTCAACGCGCGGCGGACGGCTTGGCGCACGGTCTCGGTTCGCTTACGCTTGGGCGACGCAATCGGAAATGAACGGAGGTGATTACGGAAGAACGATTGGTGTCAGGAAGTACCGTGAAGCCCAGAATAATAATGCAAAATCCAGCTGGCCGAAGAGCGGGTTGCGCGATAAGAAGTGGAGGAGAGATGTATTTCGTAAAACATGGCTGAAGGAGGTATACTGACGGAAAGGCAGCAGACTTTAACTATCAAACTATCTAATTTTAATATTTTGTATGCAAGCTGGACTTTCCAATGCATTATATACAAAAACTAGAATAACCGAATATTATTTTCCAATAATCATATTTTTTATAAATTGGCCAAACAAATACCGATATTACGAATTAAATGTTCTGAAATTTACTTATTTTGCGTACAAAGTCCGTTCTATTGCTGTTTACTTCAAAATAGCCCAGCCAATCCAAGGGAGCACAGAGTCTCAATTTGGATATGATTGGCGGAGCAAACGCGACAGGTTATGCGACAATTTATAAAATTGAGGAGGGAGCGTCGACAATTTGACGTTAATCCCGATCTCTTTAAGTACCCTGACCTCTTTATACGAAAAAATCAAGCGAATGAATTTTTCTGAGAATGTTTGATATAATTTTGCAGTCTAATTTCTATTAGTGTATGCATTTGTAATAAAAAGGGAAACAAACCAAATATCATGGGCTTGATCATCAAATGATGATGGTGATGACGTGATTTGATGATGGAGCAGCTCAAATACCGGTATCTATGCATTAGTAAACTTGATCAATACCGGTATATGTACTCTGGTGCAATTTTTTTGGACCCGGTATCCGTGATACCGGGTACCAGCTTTTTCGTTTGACTGGTCTGATACCAACCAGCAGATCACTTCATGATGGCAAGCAATGGCGCGCACGTGAACCTGACGCACGCGGGCGAGCAGGCCGCGCCAACCGAGCCTCTGCGCTTCTCGGGAAAGAAGTGCGGTACGTTGTCGTGTAATGCAGCGGAGGGTTGCTGCGGTAGCAACAGCAGCAATGACAGCGGTGGTGCTGGATGCGGACAGCAGAGGTGCATGCGTAGCTCCTGGATGGTGGCAACTGTGTTGCCGCGGTTTCTCCACCGAAGATAATCACATTACATTCGACTGATTAACAATGTGTAACACGGGTATCAGCTGTGCTGGAAGTGAAGGTGGTGATCAGCTGGTCGTGCGCAAGCCGCGCACGAAGCGAAAGCCGTCGGAGGCGGCGTTGAAGCGCCGCATGGCCAACCAAATCCCAGAGGAGATCCAGAATGACGCCGAGCTCACCAAGGCGATCGAGCAGGTAACGTGCGTTGTCTACCTAAAGCAATATGCCTTCATAGAAAAAAACTCACTTTCTCTATGTCTTGCAATACGCTGCAGCTTCCGTGGAACTATAACTTTGAGATTCGCAAGACCGTGTGGCGCATCCGACAGGCAGGCAGCAAGCGCGTTGCTTTGCAATTCCCCGAAGGCCTCCTGCTGTACTCGTGCGTCATCTCGGACATCGTGGAGCGCTTCACCGGCGCTGACACGATCATTCTTGGTGATGTACGTTGTTGATTTTGTGCATGGGTATGGGGGCATTAATCAGGTCATTACTGGTGACTGACGGAGCTGCTCGAATGGCTGATGCTGCTGGCAGGTCACGTATGGTGCCTGTTGCGTCGACGACCTCACGGCGATCGCCCTCGGTGCGGACTTTATGGTCCACTACGGCCACAGTTGCCTCGTGCCCATCGACATCACGACGATCAAGATGCTCTACGTGTTCGTGGACATCTCCATCGACGTGGATCACGTGCGTACCGCTGTTTATGGGAGGGTGTCCGACCAAATTCTGTATTATAATACTTATCTGTGGCTCTTATGCATACCTGATACTTGTGTACAGCTTATCGAGTGCATGAAACTCACGTTCAAGCCCGACACCAAGGTACATTTCCTTGTATTTATCTCATTTGGACCATGCACCTACCTATATGCAAGCAAGTCCTAACGCTACTGGTGTATCCTATTAAACCGATCAGATTGCGCTCATGGGGACGATCCAGTTTGCGAGCTCGATCCACTTGGCGTCGACCAAGCTGCTCGAGTTTTTCAGGCACATGTCAATCCCGCAGGCCAAGCCCCTGTCGCCCGGCGAGGTCCTCGGCTGCACGTCCCCGATCATCGATGGCGTGGACGCGCTCGTTTTTATTGCCGACGGCCGCTTCCACCTGGAGGTACGTTTTTCAATTTGAAATTGTGATTATAGTGTGTGAAATTGGCCGTGAATCTAACTGTTTCCTTGTTTATTAGGCGACGATGATCGCCAACCCGGAGCTCATGGCGTACCGCTACGATCCATACCCGAAGGTGCTCTCGATCGAGAAGTACGACCTGCCGCAGATGATGAAGATCCGCTCGGACGCGATTGCGAAGGCCAAGTCGGCGCAGAAGTTTGGCATTATCCTGGGCACGCTCGGGCGCCAGGGCAACCCGATGATCCTCGACCGCCTCAAGGAGCTGCTGCAGCAGCGCGGCAAGCAGTTCTTTGTGCTGTTGCTCTCCGAGATCTTCCCCGACAAGGTGAACTATTGCCCGTATTTGTTTGTTGGTCAAGATGGCAAGGAGCGGATGCTGACATTGTTGAAATTTGAATTTTATGAATGCAGTTGGCTCGCTTCCACGACGTCGACGCCTGGATCCAGATCGCGTGCCCTCGACTCTCCATCGACTGGGGCTACGCGTTTGCCAAGGTTCGTGCGGCTGTTAAAGTAGCTGAGGCTTGCTAAGAAATTATACTCACCACGTCCTGATTATGTTGATGATGTGTAGCCCCTCCTGTCGCCTTATGAAGCCGAAGTCTGTCTGGAGCGCACCCAGTGGCAGGAGACGACCTACCCAATGGACTTTTACGCCAAGGGCAGCGGCGCCTGGACGAATTACCACGAAGAGCCAAAGACCCCAGTTACGCAGGAGGTTGTCGCGTAGTCACGCAAAAAGGCCCTCATGGTAGGCAATGGCTTGCAACTTCGTTAGATATTGTCGCATGCTTTTGTGTGACCCTGTTGTTTTAATTTGAAAAAAACGCAGTATCAGCACAAATGCTCTTCGCCTTCTTTGCCTTACTCGGTTCGTATAGAGATCTCTGATAAAATTTTGTATGGGTTGGTCGCCAGCTTTGGTCCTCATTCCTGTGCGCTCTCAGTATTGCTACAAGCACACATCTCAACATTGTTAGCAATTTACAATTTCCCATTACCTTGCTGAAATACCAGCCATTCACCTTGGGCTCAGAATCTGCGCGAGCTTCGAGTCGTTCGGCAGGATATCGGCGGCCGACGGGGTCTTCTTTGTGTTGCGCATGCCCACAAACTGCGCCTCGGGGTGGAACTTGCAGATCTCCCTGCCAGGCATGAATGAGATATCGACAATGTTACAAAGCCTGTAATCAGCACCCAGTTAGAGTCACTAATAGTCAGTCACGCACTCAAAGATGAGCTCCTGGAGCCGCGTCTTGGTGAGCTCCTCCTTCTCAAAGTCAAAGCTGAAGACGCTCTCGGCCACGGGCTCGTCCTCGGCATTGTGGAGCGAATCCAGGTACGGGTGTTCGAGCGCCTCCTCGACCGAGATGCGCTTGGCCGGGTCGAACACGAGCATCTTCTCGAGCAGGTCGATGGCCGCCGGGTTGGTCGTCGGGTAGAGCTTGGCGAAGGGCACGCCGGGCTTCATGGGCTGGTTCTTCATGAACCGCTTGGCCTTCTCGCTCGTGACGAACGCGAGCTCATCCTCGCGCGGCGTGCCGAGCTTGTCGCAGATGATCTGGAGCTGGTGGATGTAGTCGTCCCCCGGGAAGAGCGGCTTGCGGCCCAGGAGCTCAGCAAAGATGCAGCCCGTGGACCAGATGTCGATCGCCTTGGTATACTCCTTGGTCGAGAGCATGATCTCGGGCGCGCGGTACCAGCGCGTGACGACGTACTCAGTCAGCTCCATGTTGTCCTCGTCCGGCTCGATGCCGCGCGCGAGCCCAAAGTCGCAGATCTTGAGGTCGCAGTTCGAGTTGAGCAGCAGGTTCGACGGCTTCAGGTCGCGGTGCAGCACGTTCGCCGAGTGGATGTACTTGAGCGCGCGCAGGATCTATAGCGTATTTTCAACGGTGTTAGCCAAGTCGGTAGGAGAGCCAAGCCCAGCCTCATTAGGTCTGATGAGAGCGTACCTGGTAGAGAAAGTACTGGATGTGGTCGTCCGTGAGCGGCTGACGCGAGTAGATGATGCGGTGCAGGTCGGTCTCCATGAGGTCCGAGATGATGTACACGTCCTCGAACTCGGTGAGCGAGGCCGGCGGCAGCAGGTCGACCACCGTGATGACGTTCTCGTGGTCAAAGTGCTGCAGCAGCTTGATCTCGCGCAGGATACGCTTGGCGTCCACGATGTCCTCGAACGCCTTGGAGATCTTCTTGATCGCCACCTTGTCCTGGGACTCGGTGTTCTCGGCCGAGCTACAATAGCAAGAGAGAAACATTAGTGACGAGTATGATAATTAGTCTGGGTAAAGGCCGACTTGGGGCTCACATGACGACCCCGTAGGCACCGTGGCCAATGGGCTTGAGCAGTTTGTACTTGAGGTCGATCTGGAACGTCGTGCCCGAGATCACAAACGAGTGCGTGTCGGGGCGGAGGCCGCTCGTGATCGCCGTGGACGTCACGACAGAGGCGCCCGAGGGCGCTGTCTGGGCTGACTTGGTGGGCGAGTAGTGCGGGTCCTTGCCTCCGTTCATGAGCGGCGTCGTCGCGTCAGGACCAGACAGCTCGCTGTGCTTGTCCACCAGGAACGCCGAAGACTGGGCTGAGGCAACCGGTGCGGCTGCTGTTGGGCTTGTAAGCGGGTAGCCCCCTTCTGGCGCAGTGCTAGTCATCCTGATCGATAGTTTTGCAGGTCCTGAAGAAATTTTGGGAAGCCTAGACGATGCCTTGTTCGAAGGTTGATAATGAGTAGGCGAGGTGATCTGCAAGCGAGGCTTTGATGGAGAGGCTATCAAGATAAGTCTGACAGCAGAGGATCCAGAATGGCGAGCGAGAGAGAGCGCTGGCGTGGATTGGACTGGGGGAGTGAGCAAAGCCAAGCGGTGACCCAGGCGAGTGAGCGATAAGCAAAACTGCTGGCTTTGTATTTTCGGTGGTGTTTGTTACGCAAAAGCCAGAAAAGCAAAAGCTGCCACCGCCATGAAAATGCTTTGGGTGATAGTGAGCGTGAATGTAAAAATAACCAGCCGTGCCGCAGACGCCGGAAACGCACGCGCAGCTCGCCATGCTCTCATGAGAAACGTGCAATTTATCGGCAAAGCGCAGTCGGTGATTGGGTGGTCAAATGCGTCTGTCACCGCGAAACTGAGCAGCTCCGCATCACTGGTGGAGCATTTGTACGCTATTGAGATATAGCGAGAGCTATACAGAAGACGTGTTGATCTGTAATGTGTGCGCTCGCGTGGTTGCTATAGAGCAGAGCAGCGTGGGGTCTTTGGCAAACAGAGCTGCCCATGCGCAGCAGGCAATGCAACGCGGATGCGCATGATCTGCCAGGTTTGGCACGCGAAAAGTCACGGCTTTTTGTTTCTACCATTTTAATTTCCTTCAATCACAGTGCGAGTAAGTTACGCTGGCTGTATGAGCTATTTCAAATAGAACATGTGCCTAGAACTGTAAATTTTCTGTTTATGCAATCCTTCTTATGTAAATTGTGAGGGGGAGGAAAGATCTTTTTCGGTTAGAAGAAACCTATCGAGAAGGCTCATTCAGTCGCCCAAGTGAAAGAGCAAGAGATAAGGAAGCGAGCAGCATGGGGCAGGGCCAGAGCGGGTTGCCGCGCCAGTCGCGCGACGACGCGGCCAAGAAGAAGAACGACGACGCCGCCAAGAAGAAGAAGAAGTTTGAGCCGCGCGGCGGGGGCCCCACGCGCCGCCGCCGAAAGAAGAAAGGGCCGTCGGTCGCCGTGCGCATCCCGCCCGTGTACCCGACGGCCAAGTGCAAGCTTCGCCTGCTCAAGCTCGAGCGCATCAAGGACTTTTTGCTCATGGAGCAGGAGTTCATCCAGAACCAGGAGGTGATGAAGCCCAAGCACGAGAAGGATGAGGAGGAGCGCTCCAAGGTGGACGACCTGCGCGGCACGCCCATGGGCGTCGGCACGCTCGAGGAGATGATCGACGACAACCACGCGATCGTGTCGTCCTCGGTCGGCCCCGAGTACTACGTGAGCGTCATGTCGTTCGTGAACCAGGACATGCTCGAGCCGGGCTGCTCCGTGCTGCTGCACAACAAGGTTATGTCGGTCGTCGGCATCCTCGCCGACGACACGGACCCGATGGTGAGCGTGATGAAGGTTGACAAGGCGCCACTGGAATCCTACGCCGACATTGGTGGCCTCGAGTCGCAGATCCAGGAGATCAAGGAAGCTGTCGAGCTGCCGCTCACACACCCAGAGCTCTACGAGGGCATTGGTATCAAGCCACCAAAGGGCGTGATCTTGTACGGCGAGCCAGGCACGGGCAAGACGCTGCTGGCGAAGGCCGTCGCGAACCAGACGTCGGCGACTTTCCTACGCGTCGTCGGGTCGGAGCTCATCCAGAAGTATTTGGGTGACGGTCCAAAGCTTGTGCGCGAGATGTTCCGCGTCGCGGACGACCACGCGCCGTCGATCGTGTTCATTGACGAGATCGACGCGGTCGGCAGCAAGCGTTACGACTCGAGCAGCGGCGGTACCCGCGAGATCCAGCGTACGATGCTCGAGCTGCTCAACCAGCTTGACGGTTTCGACGAACGAGGCGACGTGAAGGTGATCATGGCCACAAACGCGATCGAGAGCCTCGATCCTGCGCTCATTCGTCCTGGTCGTATCGACCGAAAGGTGCGCTCTGTTGCTCTGTTATGAAGGTGTGTGTCTATTATTGACTCACATGTTGCTCGTGTCGTTGTGCTGCTGTGTGTAGATTGAGTTCCCGCTGCCAGATGTGAAGACCAAGCGCCGCATTTTCAACATCCACACGGGCCGCATGAGCCTCTCGGAGGACGTGGACCTGGAGGAGTTCGTGATGGCAAAGGACGAGCTCTCGGGCGCGGACATTAAGGCCGTGTGCACAGAAGCCGGTCTGCTCGCACTGCGCGAACGCCGCATGCGTGTCACGCAGACGGACTTTAGAAAAGCAAAGGAGAAGGCGCTCTACCGGAAGAAGGCCAACATCCCAGAGGGACTCTATCTGTAAGCTGGAGGCTGGCCAAGTAGCTCCTGGGCCACCAGCGTACTCACAGTCAGGACGAGTGCATTGGGTGGGGCCATGAAGAGCTACAACAACAGAGAGAAGACGCTTCTAATGAAACTCGAGCCTGTTTTTTTTTCCACATGCTTCCCATATTGGACGGTAGCTACTCTTATTTTATTCACTGTTGCTGGATATTCCATTGATCCATTTACACGCCACACTTACTGGACTTGGACACTTTCTATTTGTTTGCTGCACGCACTGGCTGGTTCACACAGGCTCCTTCTTAGGAGGGATGGCTTCGTTATGAGATCGTATGGCGCTTCTCCTGGCTGGACGAGAGCGACGGCAGCCAGGATGCGAGGACGCCGCTGGCGCGGGACGGCCGCAGAAAAAGCACTTTCCGCGCCGCGGCCTCGCCGATGCTGCTGATGGGGCTGATGCGCGGGAATCGCGTCTTGCTCTTGCTATTCGCCACCACCGGCTTGCAGCGCGAGAGGCGGATGTCGAAGCGGCTCGCGAGGTCGATCACATTCAGCTGGTCGAGCTCGAGCTCGGCGCGGCGACGGATCTGTGCTGACTCGACCGCTGGGTCGTCGCCTTCGTCTCTGGTGAACATGCCGAGCGGGTCGTCGAATGTGTGTCTGCGCCAGTTGTGGATCGCGTTGACCCACTTGCACATCTTATTCGACGTCGCGGCGGCGAACACGTGGGTATTTTCGCGCAACGCGACGGCGACGAGCTTGCCCACCTGGTCGTTGCGCTTCACCTCGGTCGTGTGCAGCGTGAAGCGGTTCGGACAGACGTTGCCGCCGACGAGCGGTTTGACGCGCACGCGGTGACGCGTAAGCTCGATGCAGTCCACGAGCGCGCCGCCCTCGAGCGAGTCGTAGCACTTGATGAGCCCCGTCTCGAGCACACAGTACCAGACCTGCGCCGCGTGCTCCTTCCTGGTGAACACGAGCAGATAGCCCTCCATGCTTCAGTCGTTAGTCGTTACTGGCTAGTCGTATCGGCTTCGCCCCGATGGCGCTTTTGGGCGACTGAGTTGAGTGCTGAGGGACCGCATCGTCCCCTCATCAACGCCTTTCACGTGCGTACGAAGCGTTCAGCGTCAGACACGAGCCATTATTGTCTGTTCCATAGAGAGAGTGACTGTCTTTCTGCCCCCTCCTTCTTGCTTTTGTGCGACGTTCCACGCAGCTTATTCATACCTCTTTACATGCACAAAAAATCTTTAAAGCTGCTACTTACTGTCCATTCTAATGAAAGATAGAGGTTTATAATGGTCTACATTGCGCATACCCATTTTTAAAGATGCATTTCACAATTGTGAGCGCTGAATGGCGCTTGGTCTTGTGCTAAACAGCTGGTCACACGGAGAGCTTGATCGCAGATTACACACCACAAGCAATCCTGAACGCCTGGTGGTCACCACCAGGCGTACGTTGCCATCATGCTCGTGCGAGAGATGCATGCGCTCAAGTGGTTCATGCGCTCAAGTGGTTCATGTTAACAAGGTTCAATAACAGGCAAATTATCTGCATCATAATACTACAACTACGGACAATGCGCCTCTCTCTCTCTCTTCCTCCATCTCTGTGCTACCGAAATGAGCCATTCGCGAGTGGCTTCATTATGGCTCTCGGGTTCGCAGATTCACCTTGAGGCGCCCATACACGGCCGTTCGGTCGCCAGGAGCTGGCGACCGATGCCCGTGCCTGCTGCTGCTCCCATTTATGTCGCCG
This sequence comes from Globisporangium okanoganense, assembly GCA_023334035.1. NCBI lineage: Eukaryota > Oomycota > Peronosporomycetes > Pythiales > Pythiaceae > Globisporangium > Globisporangium okanoganense. The sequence goes on from JAASFY010000275.1 coordinate 23,481, forward strand.
TGGACTGTTGACGGAGGAGGACCATACTGACTCGCTGGACCATAACCAGCGTAACCCTGCGCCATGGGCGGCGTGTACTGAACCACGCCACTGCCATTGTATCCTGCCCACGACCCGTCGTCATAGTAATGACCGTAGCCAGAGTGCACTGGAGCAACTGGAGCCGACTGAGAGAACTCGACGATGCGCTCTCGGTCGCTGTGCTTCTCAGACGAAGCACCAGTGTACGCGACTTCCTCAGACTCACGCGCAGCAGCTTGCCACGGAACTCCGGTGTTGTAGTACGACGCATAGCCCCCCCACTGCTGCTGCGCTTGAGCCTGAGCTGCGCCTCCATATTGTGCGTACCCCGCTGCTGCAGCTGTCTGCACGTAGTTGCCGACATCGTCTTCACTGTAATCGGCGTATCCTGCTGCTACACCTCCGCCGTTGTAAGCGCCAGCGCCAAAGTGGCGGTCTCTCTTCTTCCCTCGTCCTCCAGCAGCAGCGTCGCCCGGAGCTGCTCGGCTCAGACGTGGGTCCACCGGTCGCCTGTAGCTGTCCATTCGAGCACCGGTTGTTGGCAGAGCTCCATGCACTGAGAACGACTCGCTGATGACAGGCTGACCCTTCGTCACACTGCTGTAGAACTCTGCGACTGCAAAGTACGTCTTCATCGTGCGCTCGTGGAGTTGAACGAGCAGTGATTGCGCACTGAGCTGCTTTGCGATTTTCTTGGTTGTAGCGGTGCCCTGCAGTCCACATATTGAGCCATTTTCAGTGAGTCTTCTTGGTCAGTCAACCAATTCAACAGCAGAGCAAAAACGCACCTCAGCAACAGTGTTCCCAGCCGAGACGATCGTCTTAAAGAGCTTCACGCCGTCCTTTTCGATCGAATGGGTGTTGTAATTGATCGAAATGCCGCGGTTCCGGTTCTGGTATTCTTGTAACACTTGTGCTGGTGTCTTGTACGTGAGCTCCATGCACGCCTGCAACCACATTCCGGGTGTTAGCCACAGCCACACAGCCTCGCACTTTTCACGATCTCTTCATATGCCAACCTGCAAAACGCGTGGGTCTCCGATCGTGAGCGTCTTGAACTCCTCCATCGCCTGTGGGCACACACAACAGCAGACAAACGAGGGTCAGTCAGCAGCCGTAACGCTGTCCACTGATTCCACACTGATCATCTTCGTAAAGCGCACCATCAACGGCTGGAGCTCCTGTTCTTTCGGTGGGTCTTTCGGCTTTGGCGGCGGCGCGACGCGCTCTGGCTCGGCGGGCCTGAGCTTCCGCTTCTTTGACTGTGCAGCGCAACGCAACCAGTCGCATTTGTCATTTCACAATACATTAGCACCACACACATAAAGCTATCGCCATGGCATGCTCATCACGTACACTGCTGCGCTCGCTCATTTCCTGTGTAGTCGCTCCATTGGGCTTCGCCTGTGTGGGTGGTGCGCCACTTGGCGCTTTGAAGAGGCTCAGCGGCGGGACATGCTGCTGCGCCACCTTCACGAACTCGTTGGACGAGCAGAGGAGATCCAGCACGTATGGCTTGGACCAGGTCACCAGCCGCTGCTGTTTGTGCACGTAGCATGACAGTCCCGAGTCGTGCACGACCTTCTGCCATCCCGCCGGCAGCGACGGATCGTGCGCTGCGCTGCTGGTGGTCGAGTCTCCCGTGGCATTGATCTCGCTTGTCGCGTCTGCCACGGAGCTCAGACGCACCAGCCGAGCGGGGCTTTCAGTGCCAGCTGCGCTGTCGTTGCTGTGGCTGCTAACTGATGCACTGTCGGCCATTGCCAGAGCCCCCAGCGCCACTTGCTCAGCGAGCGAAGTCGTCTGCCGCGCCATTTTGTTCATCGCTTTTCGAATTCACGATGGACACGTTTTGGGCCGTTATAACCTATTGGTGCTCCAATATCGGGAAATGGGTTGGGTTCTGTCGCTGTAACAAACTCTGCGGTATTGTGATTTGTCCAATCGTATGACAGCTTCGTTGTTTCAGTTAAATGATAAATAAGAAGTGATATTCAGAAGACACACGTGGTACGTTAAATAAAAAGGTTTTACCTCTGTCACGCGACCGAGGGCGAGTGCTGCTGTCTGCGTGTCGCCACCACGGACAATTTCTTCGAGTTGTTGGAGCACGAGCTTGACTGAGCAGAGCTGTTCGACTCCGTGGACTCGGACCGCGACCGCTGCGCATCCAGAGCTTTTTTCTGCTGTCGTAGCCGCACGATCTCCGCCTCCAGCTCCTTGTTGTGGTGCCACATCTTCTGGAAAAGCTTGCGGCGCTCCGGCTCCGACTCGTCGTCTCCATCTTGGCACTCAATTAACGTCAGCACGCTTTCGTCGAACGACAAGCGGTTGAGGTCGCTCTGCGAGTCCTGCGGCTCAACGACGCTGTTGACTCGTTGCACAGCTTTCTTTGCGCGCTGCGCTGCGAGGCGCGACTGGAGCTCTCGGATTTTCTTCGACAGCACCGCGTTCTCATTCTTGACTGCCTGCAAGTACTTGATCTTCTGCTGCGGGTTTGTGTTGCCCGCCAGCTTCGCATTGTCTTTCCAGGCGCGGTCGGCAGAGGCGACTGCTTCGTCTCGCTGAACCTTCAGGTCATCCATCTCGATGCGATACGTCTCCACGTACACTTTCAGGTTCTTAATGGTCTGCCAGAGCTCGTGAGTCTTCTCCTGGCAGCGCTCGTGGTTCACGAGAACCGGGTTCACTGGTTCCTCTGGTCTCACGGCATCCTCGCCAGCGTCTTTCTCGCCGACAGACTCCGTCACTTTGTGCTCGATCTGGTTATTATCAATGTGGATGCTGCAGCTAGCTGTCGAAGTGGACGAATCCGCACCGTCGTCAGGCTCTTCATCCCGACAAGGCTGCTCAAAATACTGTGCAGCTAACTGCAAATGCGCTTGCGCTTCCTCGCTCGTTTGCAGCTTTCGCTTCAAGTTCTCAATTTCATCAAGGAGCTCCGCCACCGCCTCACTCGTGTGCTGTTCACTGTGCGCAATCTGCTCTCTCAGCGCAGCGTTCTCGCGCTCCAGCTCAGCGATTCTTTCCGTGGCGCTTTCTGCACTCGAGGAACTGTTCGATCGCTGTGCAACAGGCTCGTCGTGCTCATCAAGCTCCCAGTCGTCCTGGAACAGCATTTGCTTCTTGAAGTGTGCATCGGGCAGCACAATCAGATCAGCGCTTGCCTTGCGCACCGGAGACAGCGACGAGAACGACATTCCACTCAGGTCGCCTGTGCTGTCGTGGCGAGTATCCATGAAAACGCTCTCTCTCTCGGCAGCAGCGATTCTCTTCATCATTTCGTGTAGGAACGCCACTTGTCCTTTCATTGACAGCATGCACGCTTTCAGGTCCTGTTTGCTCTTCTTATTGCTGCTGCGTGGGCTGCACCGTCTCTGGCGTCGCGATGGGGATCCAGCAGCTACTCGCTCGGCGATCTGGAGCGCTTTCTCGTCCGAGATGGTGGTCCCAAACGCATGCAGCGAGTCGTCGCCGCTGAGATGGCTCGCATCCGCAGACACATCTGCAAAGTCGTACCCACTGGACGCGCTTGTTCGTGATGTATCAAGGCGCGAGTGCAGCGAACCGACGTCGCTATGGGTGGTGGTTGTATTCATGTCACGCGACGCGACTTCAAGTGCAGCCATGTCCATCTTCAACCTCGACATTCGGTCACTGCTACAATAATAGGCGACCGCTGCTGCTATGGCCGCGGGTGCACGGATGGATAACAGATGAGGGCCGAGCAAATAACTCTTTGTGGTCTCCCGCTGGTCTCTGTGCGGGCAGTGCAAGTGTGTCGATGCGTCCGCCACTTGCGTCCCTCGCGTGTTGTGGCTCTTCTCTTCCTCTCTGCAAAAGTCGGGAATGAAAAGTGGTTTCAAAATTCAAACTACGGTTCCTGAAAACCCAGCTTTCACCACTGGGTTCTCAAAAATCGTAATTTGAGGTTTCACCTCTGTTTTCGTTCACGACCAGGACCATTCTGGATGAACATTCAATATACCAAAAGCTATGCGTTGAATCCAGAATCACCCATTGGTTCTTCATTCATGCTTCTCTGCATTATCTCTCACTCAACATCCTCTCCCTCTAACTCTCTCACCATCCAGCCACCAATCGCCTTACAGTGGACGCTGCACCTTGGCGAGATCCCACTCCATCACTGGTTCGTTCTCACGCGCGGTCAGGATCTCGTAGCCAGTCTCGGTCACGAGTACCGTGTGCTCGAACTGCGCCGAGCGCGAGCCGTCGAGCGTGACAGCGGTCCAGTCGTCCGGCCACGTCTTGTCCTTCCACGAGCCAATGTTGATCATCGGCTCGATCGTGAAGATGTTGCCGGGCTTCATGACGCCGACGGCCTTGTTCTTGGCGTAGTGTGGCACGTTGGGCGCGCAGTGGAACAGCGAACCGATGCCGTGGCCGCAGTACGTCTTCACGACCGACATATCCTGCGCATTTGCAGTCGCAGCGATGTGCTTGCCGAGCTCGCGGTACATCGTGCCAGGGCGTACGAGGTTCACCGCGGTCTGCAGACACTCGAACGCGGTCTTGACAAGACGCACGCCCTCCTCGTCCACGTTGCCCACGAGGAACGTGTCGTTCAGGTCACCGTGGTAGCCATCCTTGTAGACAGTCACGTCCAGGTTCACAATGTCGCCGTCTTCGAAAGGACGCGAGTCCGGGATGCCGTGGCAGATCACTTCGTTCACCGACACGCACACGGACTTTGGGAAGTTGTAGTAGTTCAACGGC
>JAASFY010000276.1:0-28222 GCA_023334035.1 Globisporangium okanoganense
CCCCCCCCCCCTTTTTTTACTGACAAGTGCGACAGTCTGGGGTTAAAAGCGATGCCCGTTTCATTTGCAATTAATCTATTTCACCATACACTTGATCAGGTTGTGTCTTATATAGGGATATAAGACTTGATCTACAATCTAAGACACAATCTGCCTGACTAAGTACGAGACAGAATGTGTGTGTATCCTCAGCCCATCATTTATGGCTGCTCAAAAAAATAAAGAAACGGCCGACTTAAAAATAAAGCCAACACAAGACTCAAGCCACACAAGCCTCATGACCGCTCAACTCAAGGCCAGAGGCAAAATGGCCGCAGGTGAGAGGCCCATGGACATCGAAAAGCGCCTCGGTATAACAGCGAACGCTCTGTATATCCACCGTTCAAGAGCGAAGAAGAAAGCAGTGGAGAACACGACAGTAAACTCACCCGGCCGACCACGAAACATGACCACGGTGATTCGAGAGTGGATCCTCGCTGGAGTGACATAGGTAAGGCGATCGGCGCGCGAATTGATCGCTCTCGTGGAGGCGAATTTCGGCGTTACACTCTGAGATGATTATCCAAACAGTGGTGAACGCGAGAGCATGCCGACGGGATGGCGCACTTCCATGACAATGGCCTATCACTCGCCAAAGTCAAGCAGCGGATCAAAGTGGCGAAATGACAAATTGACCTCTGTATGTTTGTCTTTACGAACATCGCGGTGGATACTTGGACGTATTGCAAATGTACTATGCTGAACTGATTTACTCACTCACCAATCGTCCTGCCCATGCAGATGTGCGATGCGTTGATCGACGCGTTGAAGCGCGATCCCACAGTCAAAGTCATATCGGATCTAGAGACGGCCTGGGGCACGGGCTATCAAATCCCAAGACTGATGCGCGAGGTAAGCCAATTTCGACGGTTCTCTTTTGAAAATCCTTCTCTCACGATGTCGTGTTTTATGAAATCTAGGAAACTATTCATTCAGTTTGGCTGGCATGCAACGGTAGTGGTGTTTTAATGTTACGCATTGTTGTCGCGTATGGTCCGTTAGAACGACGGGAGCTTCTCGGCGGATAAGATCACCAAAGCTGTCGATCGAGATGGCAGACCTCGAGCCCAAGGTCGACGCGGTCAAGGAACTGAGCAGACCGCATTGGGGGAGCTGAAAAGAAGATGATCGCCGCAGACGGCCGAGAGGACCCCATTGAGTTTGTTTGCGCGTCATTTCACGTTTGAGTTTCGTTGCTTTCGGTTCACGCACCTTTTGAAGTTGAACAGATAGATTAAATGACCAAACGACCGTAATTCACTATGCATGCATGCAGCTATGCAAACCGATACTTGCAACAAGTATATTATACCCTATCCACTTGCTAGAATACGGTAAACTGTTAAAAATATAACACTTGAAATCTACTCACTTTGTATGATACGGTTAATACTTGGGAAAAAAACGCAGCCTTTCATAGTTTTCGCGTATTTTAAATGGATCAATAATACGCGAAAACCATGAAAGGTTGAGTTGTACTATCTGCGGTAAGGACCTTTCACGTATTTCGAGGTTTTATTTATCCCTGCCTACTTTTATCCGCTTTTTTACAAAATATCCGACTAAAGTGTTTCCTATTTTCCGTATATAAAAAGCAGGTTGGCATGTATTCGCGAACTGTAAATAAACTTTAGCCGCCCCGTAGCGAACGTATTTTATGGGCTCTTTACGAACTTCATCACAGTATCGTATGCTGGGTTTGGCAAGGTGCTTGTTTTCGGGCAATCAGTATGAAAGAATGTGTATGAATATCAGCGTCATGTGCAGTAACTTCATGAAAATAAGTTCCGCTTACAGCAAAAGTACCGTTTACAGCAGTGTTGACAAGATAGTCACTTTATTTGTTTTCGTTTTTTTGTATCATTTTAAAAATGTACCGGTATACAAAAAAATAAAACCAAATAAAGTGATTTTTACTCAAAACCGTTTTAGTTTGGTACCGTAATACGGTTCAGAACGGCAAACGGCAAAAGGAAAGCGAAGATCGTCCATCTCATATGCGGCAGCAGCAGGAGAGCGTGGCGCCATGAAGAAACTCTTGGGCGGGATCTTCCGTCAGAGCACGTCGCAGAGCAGCTCTACCACCACCACGCCCAAGAGGGCGACGCGCGAGAGCACCCCGTCGTCAGCCTCCACGGCCGCCAACAGCAGCCATGCCAAGCGCACGCAGAGCCCCGCCGCGAACACTTCTGGGGAGCCGTCCTACAGGACTGGGCCACGCAGCTCGTGGGAGTCGTTCTTCACAAGCGCATCCGCAGCACGAGCTCCGTCGACGCCGCCGCCGCCTCCTCCACCCGTGACGACGATCCAGACGCCAGAGAAGGTGAGTCGATGGTCATGTGCGTTGTTGTTGAATGTGCGAGGGCTGTAACGTATTGCTGACGCTTGATGTGTGCTTTGGTGTGGACATTTGTATGAAGGTATTCAACCAGAACCTGGATATCCTCATGCGAGAGGCGATTGCAAAGATCAAAGTCGTGTAAGTCTTTTGTAATTTTGTGTTTTCCTGGTGCGTGAGGTCACGCTGCACTTAGCATGTGCATTTGCTAACTCGCGGGTGCTGCTCACTTGTTGCATATGCGTCTCTTCAGGCTTACAAAAATGATCGAGCACACAGATTTCCAGTACGAGATGGGCCAAATGAGCGGGTTCATCACTCTCGCGGCCGACAAGCTCCTGCAAAACGGTACTTTAGCCGAGCTTACATTACCCTACTAGGCCGTGAAAGCCTGGGCAACATGAATCTTACAATGATGTGTGACTTCAACAGGCGAGTCGGCGCCTGTCGTCCTCAAGAACTACTTTGCGTCACCGGCGGGGTCCCACCTTTGCGAGCAAACCGCGTTTCCGTCGCTAGTGCTCGATTTTCTAGACAAAGTCCGCGCGTTTCTCCTGAGAGAAGAGCTCAATCAGATGATAGTAGCGAGTGCGCAGCTTGCTGGAGAAGATGACGCTGCAATGAACGGTACATATGTACAGCAGACGCCAGGCGTGGTGTCATCGGACATGGAGCGATCGATCGGCTTCCTCATGGGCTGCGTCCAAGCAATCGCGTCGAACGCTGCGCTCATGGACATCTTCCGGTGCGAGATTCCAAATCTCATTCAGCTCACTGCGGAAGAATACCCGCCGAGTGCCTTGTTCTTGCGTGACTTAGCGAGTCAAGCGCTCGCGGCAGTGTCGGACAAGAACTTCAACGCGGGTCTGGTGTGGTACCTGCACGACTGTGGTGTTATTGCAAAAACCGTCAAGCTGGTATCCAATTATACCATGGCGACCGTGACGACACCCGCTAATGCAGCGAAAGCCTTGCAAGCGCTCGCGGCTTCCAGTAGTGCCTCAGTGGTACAAGAGCAGCTGGATGGTTCATCTACGTCTGCTGGACTTGCTGCGACAGCTGCTGCTGTCAGCGATGCGCTTGGGCTGAGCAAGCAGTCAGTTGGTTCAGCATCAACCGCAGCTATCATCGGCGAAGAGTTCCCGCCATCTCAGCTTTCAGATGATTCAAGCAGTGTAAAACCGAGCGAAGTATCGACATCACCGGCTGAGAAAACCGTGACGTACTGTCTACAGTCGTACGACGCGCTGGTGGGAATCAAATCGCTCGTGTACGTTCTCCAGAAGACATGCCGCTACTCGCTCGTGCTCTTGGGTGAATTCCAATCTTCCGGTGGATACGCGCTGCTGGTTCGCCTGCTGAAAGTTTGCTCGGAGCAGGACATGTCGACACTGATGTACTTGTTCACTCTGCTGCTGCCGCTGGGCACCGGCTTCTCGGGAGCGTGTGGGGGTGATGAAAACATGGCGACCATCATTACCTGCGGCGCAAGAAACGTCGGTGCGTTTCTCGCGATGCGCGACTTGCTCATAAAAAGTATCAGCGAGCTCGAGATTCTCACCGACGGACAGCTCAGCGACGCGATGAAGCTGCGGGACGAGCAGCTGGTTTTGCAGCTCTTGACGACAATTTTGCACGTGTACACGAGCGACTACGACAACTTCCTGAGCCTCGAGCCAAAGACGCAGACGCTTGCGCTGATTCTGACGAAGCTGCCGTGGATTGCGTTTTACGATGCAAAAGTGATCGTGCTTCGAATCGCAGAGTACGTGTGCGCAGCTGCGAAGCCAGAGAACCCACTTCCGACGGAGCTGTTGTCAATTTTGTGCAGCTTGTTTGTCGAATACACGACCTCCGACACCGCACAACTGCTCGAGATTCCGCGCGAAATCAGTGTCGATTTTAGTGCAGTTGAAAGCTGTGAAGCGGCCGGCGGAGTTGTGTGCAAGACGGATGAGAATGAACGAGCGGGAAATGAAAGCGAGGCGAGCCAAGACATCACGACGAACGCACACGCAAGTCCGATGAATCACTCGCTCTCTTTGCTGCTGTGCGGCTGCATCGTGAAGATCCTGCAGAACTCAAGCCTAGCTGTGTACAAGGAAGAGCTCAATGGCTTTGGGATCCTTGAGCGTGGAGTCTACGCTTTCTTTGTGAAAATCGCAAACTCACTGGCGGCGCTCAGCGACTCGGATGGAGACCTCAGATGTGAATATCTGTCGCGGGTAAACTTCTATCTGAGCACGTGGAGCGCACTTGCAGCCATCATGCTGAAAGACAACTGGCGCCTGTGCATCGAATTTCGCGAGCTGCAAATCCACCAGTCGCTGTACACGATCGCAGAAGCTCTCGTGAGCTTTGATTTTATTGAGAAGATCCCAAGACCACAAGAACTACGAGGATGCTTCAGCGTAATGTCCGTGTTCTCGATCTTCATCGAGCTCTCGAACTTCAAAGCGAACGACGCCGTGCTTTTGAGTCAAGCCAACGATACAAATTCACCGACAGGGGATTCGAAAGAGGAGTTCAAGTTGTTGCAGTCTGGCGTCGAGTCTGACTTGAGCAAGCTACTGGAGTTGTTACAAGCGTTTCGTGGCTCGACTTCGCGCCAGTGCCTGCTGCTTACGATTCTGAAGCAAGTTCTGAAAGGGAAGGATTTCGTGTGGGGTCCATGGAAATCCTGCCAAGGCCACGAAACCCTGATTGCGATTCTATCGTCCATTGACAAGCTAGACGACGACGAAGACGGCAAGCAGTTCCTCATGATGGACTCAATTCTGGAGATACTGATCGAAATCCTGGATCCAGTGAACGGCGACGAATCAAATCGAGAGTATTTCAAGACGGAGGTCGGCTATTCGGCAATTGCAACGTGTCTTGCGACTTCGGGCGTTCTCAAGACCGATAGTTTGTCGAGTGTGCTCAATCGCGTCTTTGAGCTGATCACCGGGACGTCGCCGCCTCGAAACAAAATCCGCAACGCTGACGCAGTGCAGACGCTCTTTTGCCTGCTCCCGAGTCTGGAGATAAGCACAGCAGTGGCGTCGCTCAATCGGCTGATCCTGAAGCTGACGTCCAATGACGAGTTCACATTCTCGAGAAAAAAGCAAACGGCGTTGCTTGTCCAGGCAGGAGCGTTCCGGTGGCTCGCCGACCCGGCGATCACTTGCTTGTACGTCCATGAGACTCTGTTGAAAGCGCCGCTGACCGAATTTATCATGGTGCTCTCCAGAGACGAGCTGCCAACATCCCAGCTGCGAGAATTTCTGCGCGTCGTGGCAAAAGGGATGCCACTTTTACTCGGGAACCAGTACCATCCAAGTCTTCGGATAGGAGGTGCTTCATCGCAGTTGGAGAGCTCGGTGGAGAGTGGAGAAATCGGGTTGTTTATGTTGGAACAGGTGTTCAAGGGCTCTCGAGTTCCGCAAGTGATGGTCGGCACTCAAGTGAAAACGCGCATGGCGTCAGGATACGTTCACATTGTGAACACGCTGGATCGACTGTGGCCGCCATCATCAGGGTATTCGTTTGCCTGCTGGGTACGCTTTCCATCGGAGTCAACGTCGAGCGCGAAGCAGATGAGGTCGTCGACAGCATCTCTACCAAACCAAACTCCGGTTGGTTCGGATGCACTATCGGCGTCTGAGAACACCACAGTCAGCGTGGCTCTCTGCGAAGGACACATCACGATCGCGTTGGACGGAGACGACACGGACATTGGCGAATGCTACTGCGTGCTTGTGGGTCCAACGCTGACGTTCTTTGCAAGCAGCGCCATGGCAATTCGTAATGAGAACCCGATCAAGACCCTGGACGTGACAGCCGTCGCCTGCAATGGAGACCTGGACTTTTACTTTTGGTCGCACGAAAAGCGCTTTCTAGCAAAATCCAAGACCACCGACGACATCGAGATGTGGCTCAAGGCGATGCAGCAATCGGAAAGCATCAGCAACGTGTCGGTGCAAAATCGAGGCACCCTCGCGGACGCATCCTCGGATGACGAGCTCTTGTTTGTGTCTGCCAAGCCAACGACCGGATCTGACGCTGAAATCGAGAGCGGTCTCGAAGGATACGTGTGTCTTCTATCGGTCTACTCTGTCGATTTCATTGGCTGCTTTGTACGGATTTACTTTGAGCAGGCGACGGGCTGTTTGCGCATCGACACTGGCTCCGTGAGCTCGGGACCCAACATCAATCCGAATCCGAAGCGAAACTCCGCGACCTTCAAGAACATCGATCTCAATTTGCTCCGTGCTACCCAGGTGTCACCCACGACACGCAGCGATGGTGATAAATATCCAGCAGTGGCAGCGGACAAGACAAGAAGCGCCTTATTCGATACAAAAGAAGAAAGCTCGCATTGGCACCATCTTGCGTTTACACACCGGAAAGCAGTGGTTGGCAACTCGCTCTTGACGCTCTATATCGATGGCTCTGAGGTGACGTCGAAGAAACTGAGCTACCCGTCTGCACCAAGCACGGGCAACATGCAAGCGTTCGTGGGCAAAGACATCCAGATCTGTGGAACCTACCCTGCGATGCCGTGGAGTATCGGTCCGACGTGGTTCACAGAAGAAGTCTTGAGTACGAATGCGGTCATCTGCATGTTCCTGTTGGGACCGTCGTTCAGCGGCCAGTTCAGCGGCAATGCGTACCGAGCAGCAGGTGATTGTCCCGAGGCGTACGCGAGCTCTCAATTAGACCGAGCGACGCAGCGACGGGTGGACATTGTGCGAGTCTCAAAGCGCTTGCAGCTAGCAAAGTTAGGGCGAGCGAGTCGGCGGCAGTGGAACGAGTCAACTAGCTTTGTCACCAACGCGCTTGCAGCCGCAGCAAACGACCTGAGTTCCATCTCGGATTCGGCTGGAAGCAAGAAAGACGATAGCGATGGCTTCCGCTTCCCTACCGGGTCTTCAGCAGCAGCTGGAAGCTCACGCAAGGAACAGCAGAAAGCCGAAGCGTTCCAGAGCTTCATCAAGTATGACTGTGCGATGAGCACATTCGGGGCCGAAATTCTCCATCTGCTCAGCAGTTTCAAGCTCGTCGAGGACCTGGTTATGTTCTCTCTCAACACTAAGTGCAGCATCCAGGCGAAGAACCAATTCTCACAGCACACGCAGATCCAGTTCGTTGGGACCGAGCGATCGTGGCCGCTTGATTTACCGAAAGTGCTGCCGTCGGTAGGAGGCGTGACTCAGATGCTGCTCCCACTTCTTGAAAACGCTTGGAGGTCGACCGAGCTGAACATTCTGCTGAAACTGCTGGTGCACACGATACGGCAGAACCCGTCCTGTCTCGCAGAATGTCTCACAATGAATGGGTACGCGCTGATTGCAAGCATACTAGTGGATCGCATCCAGTTGGTCGACGAGAAGGTACTCAAGTCAGCGATCCGATTCGCGATCTCAGGAAACTTCCTCGCTCACAACAAGTCTGAGAGCGGAGAGAGAGACCAGTTCCACTCGATGGACTCAACGAGATTGTCGCTCGTGGTCGACTCGGCGGCGCTCTCCCAGATTGTTCTTTCAAGTGAGCTTCGGCGCCTGCTTCCCTGGCGACTTCAGTGCCAATTGGTGGTGTCCCTGCTCGATGTGCTCGATCCAGCGAATCCGAACGCGCTCTTCAATGCGCGCCAACTGCGACGAGCGGGCTTGCTGACGTGGATCTTGCTGTACGTGTCTGAGCTATGCAACGAAGACTGCGCGCTTGAGAAGACAGCGGCCCTAGAACATCGCTGGTGCTTTCCAGACTTCGCGTTTGCTGGCTACAATGAACTGCTACAGCGACTTCTGTCGCTTCTGAGGACGTATCTGCACGTCGAGAACCACGTGGATGATGTCTATGCGATCACGGATATGCTGTTGCTCTCGATTACGAACGATTTGGTTCATCGCAAGGAGAGCCCGTTTCGCGTTGTCGTGCTACAGTTCTTGCTTCACGAGATCGAGTGTGACGCGGAAGCTGGACGAAAGAACTTATCTCCGTCATCGTCTTCTGCAGCAGCAAGTGGAAGCGCTGACTCTGGCGACCTGCTCTCGCCAACGATTGTGGACGCGGTGCTGTATCGCTCATCTCCCGTGTCAAGCGGCCTTTCAAAGAAGCGCAAAGAGAAGCAAGCAGATGCAGCAACTGGCGGTGGACCTGGCGGGATCACATCTCCCATTGCTGGAGCTGGTGGTGGTGGTGGTGCATCCCCGCTGTTTGCTTCCGTCCAAGTCGATGGATTTGACAACATCATGCTTGAGCTTATCAGTCGAACGGATTCGGGACCGTTCGCGTCCATTGAAATGCTTCTAGCACTTCGAATCCTGCTCTCTCTCGCACAGGTGTACCCAGCATTCGCACAGTACTTTTTCCACCAGAGTTCGTCCGCGGCTTTACTGCTCAAGTTTAAGCGCTCGCTTCAAAGCTACAGCATGGACTCGAATGTGTACATCCCGATCTTGGCGTACGTCTCCAACATCGCGATCAAGGACACCAAGTACCATGACCCGATGACAAGCGCAAGCACTCGACTCCAGCAGTACGCTTTATCGACGCCGTGTCCATTCACTTCGCACGAGAAGTATTGCGTGGACCAAGTCTGGGAACTCCTCGGCTGCCTGCTGTTGCGAAACTGTGAAGTACAGAACGAGCCAGCGAAGACAATCAACGTGACTGTGTTTGCACAGCTCTCGTTCCAGGCGGAAGTGAACGAGTCGTTCTTCGCCACCGTGTGCAATTCGAACAGCACGATCTTCCGGATCATTGTACAATGCCTGCTTTGCCAGTCCCAGCAGCAGGGACTCTCAATGGATACAGACTCGCGTGAACAAGATCCCGATAGCTCCGGTACCAGCAACTCTGACTCAGCACTGCCAACACTACAGCAGTCTCTAGGCTGTCTGATCTCTGGACGACCATCGACGTCCTTCGCGGGTGAGCTGGCGGTTGCGTGCTTCGACTTGCTGAAGACCGTGATGAGTCGGAGTCTGTTTGAGAAAGACGACTTCGCGTCGTTCATGATGTACTTCTTGGAGTGCTTGGATGACGGCATCTTTCAGCTCGCGCCAGCAGCAACGATGTTCACCCTCGCTGATGGGCAAAAATGCTGGCTGGCGCTGCTGGTCCACATCTTGAAGAGTACACAAGCGCTGTCCAAGAACTGTTCGCTATTGATGCTGCGGAATTTGTGCACGCTCGGAGTCGCGCTGTCGAGGTATCTGGTCGATGAAAGCAAGCATCAAGGTATCGTGAACGGCACGGAACCGGGCTCGCCTGACTCTTCACGGAACAATGTAGACAAGACACGTACAGAGAGCAGCAATGGTGCCGGCGGCGGGGGCCTCAATGGACCGGCGAGCTGCTTCGGGACGGACGTGCTGTTTTTCTTCTTGAGCTCCGTTCGACTGTGCTCCGAGCCGCACGTCACTCATCTCATTGGCGCGGAAGACCAACAATTCGTCTACGGATGCCTTGTCTACTGTGCGCAGACAGTATTGCTGAACGAGCTGAATGGCTTTCATCGCGGCACTGCTCCTCCCCAGCGACTCCTGGACTGTCTCGTGAGCTCAAAGCATCTGCTGGTGCAGCAAACAAAATGCTCGAGCGTGATCGTGTGTGGCACATTTGCAAACAACCACCATGCACCAAGTGACACCGGTACCTGTGGAGGTACCAATATTACCAGCAGCAGTAGCGCACCGCCCAGTCAAGGAGGCTTCTCCGGACGCCTGAATCGAATGCGCAGTCTGAGCGCAAACGCACACAAGGAATTCGGCATTGGCTCCGAGTCCGACCGGAGCTTCATCCTTTCTCTCGCGGCGGAGCTGTTCCGGATGCTGGTCGACGACTCGGAAAGCGTGCGGCACACGTCCATTTTGATTTGGCAGTTCCTGATCCAGCAGCGCATGGGCGTCTTGAAGGAGCTGCTCATCGTCGAGCCGCGCGTCTCGCTACTGCAAAATATCACGACCAACAAGAAGGAAGCGATTGACGTGTTCCATGGTGGCTTTGAGCGCTTGTTGCACGTTCTTCCGCCGCGAGTTGAGAGCTCTTCGAGTCTGATGTCTGCAGCAACGACCAAAGGTGATACAGCGAGCACCAGCCGGGAGAGTTGGCTTCAATTCCACATCTGGCTGACAGAGAACCACGATCTCCTCAAGGACTTGATTCTCATACGCACTGAGCCAATTTACCTGCACTTAGTCGAGGTGCTGCTCTCGTGCCTGTGCGTTCGCAAGGTGAACACCAACGGCTCGACCACTCGACTGCTCTCGCAGAATGAACTTGCGATCAATGTCGACTTTATGGTGTACTTTGACGCTGAGCAAGGAGGCAAATCGATTGGGGCGAGCTCTACGATCGTTGAAGAGGTCAATGTTGGTGGATACAAAGCAGCGGCTCGTAAAACAATGTTCAAGCTCAGCAATTTGCGGGAGAGCTCGCTCGACGCGATGGCTGATGCTCAAGCCCGATGGAGAGAAACGCTCTTACAGCTTCTGCACACCCGGTCAGTATGGCAACCGGAGGGCTGGCAGGTCTTCTCTGGCAGCGATCAGCGACTGCAGAAGCCAGCCGCAGCCGACGTGTCTTCAAATACTGTGGCATCTGGCGTCGCACCAGCAGACACGGGATCGAAATCGTTCTACCTCGAACGCAGCATTTTCCAGCAGAACAGCTTCAAGCATCAATTGGATTACACGGAGGGCCCCCAGCGAATGCGCCTTCGACTTGTGCGAAACTATGAAAGCTGGGACGCTGGTGAGAAGAATGACGAGCTGTCTACAAGTAATACTGTGTTACTGAACACGGCCTGCTCGACTGATCCTGAGCGTGACCCCCAGTTACTTTCGAATGACCACGCAAATGTCGGCGGCCAACAAAGTCCAGAAGATGGTGAGCAGAACGACGATCCATTGGAAAGAAGCAGAGAGTTTCACGACGCAGTGGAAGTTTTCCGAGAGTTTTTGTTCAAGCGAAGCACTCACTCGGATGACGACGAAGCCCAAGTATTCGATGCCGCTGGTGTGTTGATCGACATATGCAGCCGCTCGACTTTTGAGCGAACGAGAGAAGCTTTTATCTCAGGTAAGAGCGAATATGGCCCACTCACTTGCTGTTGTCTGTGTTTGTACTAACAGCGGATGGTCTGGTGCTGTTTGCTTAGATGACGTCACGAGCAGCGTTACACAGCTTCAGCCTACAGCCCTTGCTCGCAGAGTGTTCTCTTTGTATATAGTCGACCCGTCCGAGAAGGCTGTGAGGGTGTCCGTATCTGAGGCTACAATCGCTGAGATCAAGCGCCTCTTCTCAGCAGCTGAAAACAACCCGGTCGAGAACTCGATCCCGTCCACCATTTTCGATATTGCAGACTCGGAATTTATGCAGAGAGCGATTCCGACTGTTTCCACGCCGGGTTCGGAACCGACTGCAATGGCTCTCAGTCCTGCTACTCTGGCGCTAAATCGGACGATTCTCGAGTCGGACGATGAAGACGAAGACGAAGACTTGTCTGGTATTCCAATGGGCAACAAGCTGGGAGTAGATGACGCAGACGACTCGGACGAGGACGCACTGGATAGAGAGGATGGTGAAGATGGTGATGTTTGCAACGACGAGAGAAGCGCAACTTCCAAAGATTTCAAAGAAAAGAAGAGTCGAAGCGGAAGTGGAGTACTCCTTCGAAAAGCGGCTGACAAGCTAGGCGAGCAAGACGAGGATTGCAATCCCACGGTGTTAGCGTCTGAGAAGATCGAGCTGGACAACGACAGCAAGATTTTGGACAGCTCGTTCGACTACGTGTACGGCGGCGTGGCTCGATTCCTCCAGCGAGATGACTACCCCCCGCTTCGGTGCTACAATGCCATCTACATCGCTGGCATGGACAAGATCGAAGGCATCTTCGCCATTTGCCGCCACTCGCTGTACTTTATCGGAGGGTACGAGAAGCTGTACCACGTCGGCGAGCCTGAATCAACCACGACTGGTGGTCGTAGTGGACCAGGAGGAGGCTTTGCAAACCCATTGAGCCCATCCACCACGGTGGGATCGGGTGGCGGCCAAAGCAGCAGCAATATCCCACTTTCTCCTGGAAAACCGAGCACGTCGAGCGAGAAAACGGGTGGTGGAGCAGCGTCGGGGAAGAAGAAAACGAAAAATCTGATTCGCAACACGCTCGCAGACCTGAGCAACCAGTTCTCACACTCAAAGAACACAACGAACCAGCTGTTCACAGTTGTGCCTCTCCTTGTGCCACCAGAGCCAGTATCAGGCAACGATGCAAGCTCAGGGTCGGTGACGTCACCTCAGAGCGCGTCCAAGCGGTGGAGCGTCAAGTACGCGCACGTGAAGCAGTTCTCTCGCATCAAGTACCAGCTCCGGCCCGTGGCTATTGAGTTCTTCGACGTCTTCGGGTCCACGTTCTTCCTGCAATTCGAATCTCATATGGAGCGTGAGGAGATCATCAAGGTGATCTTCCAGATGCCGATCGTGAACAGCATCTTCTGGAACCCGCTGCTACGATCGAGTGCGTTGTCGCTGTCCGTCAAGCGGATTCGCCAGGCGCTCACGAAGCGTTGGCTACGCGGCTCGGTCTCCAACTTTGAGTACCTCATGCACCTGAACACACTCGCCGGGCGAAGCTTCAACGACATCACGCAATACCCCGTGTTTCCCTGGGTCGTCGCTGACTACAAGAGCGATTTCCTGGATCTCGACAACAGAGCGACGTTTCGAGATCTGACCAAGCCGATGGGCGCTCTAGGCGAGAACCGTGCAGCCCAATTTCGAGAACGTTACATTGCGATGAGCGACGTTGGTTCTGGTCCGCTGGATTCCCCTCCGTTCCACTACGGCACGCACTACTCGTGCTCTGCGTACGTTGTCAACTACCTCATTCGGCTCGAGCCTTTCACGAAATTAGCTCTGGAGCTACAAGGCGGCTACTTCGACCACGCCGACCGTCTGTTCTGTAACATCCCGTCGTCCTGGAAGTCCGCGTCGACCGATAACTTGCAGGATGTGCGCGAGCTCATCCCCGAGTTCTTCTTCCTGCCCGAGTTCCTCTACAACTCGAACAACTACGACTTTGGGACGACGCAGAGTGGCGAAGTCGTCTCGCAGGTGAAGCTGCCACCATGGGCGCATGGCAATCCGCGCGAGTTTATTCGTGTACACCGTCGTGCGCTGGAGTCAAAGTACGTGTCGGAGAACCTGCACCACTGGATCGACCTTATCTTTGGCATCAAGCAGACGGGTCAAGCCGCACTGGACGCACAGAACGTGTTCATGCACGTGACTTACGAGGGCACAGTCGACATTGACCAGATTGATGACCCCGTGATGCGCAACGCTATGCTGTCGCAGATCGAGAACTTTGGTCAGACACCGTCGCGCATCTTCTCGAGTCCTCACCCGCAGCGGAAGGTGCCCACATTGCTCTCACCGTCATCAGCATCGGCGTTGGCGGTGGGGCACCAGTACGAAGGCAACACGCTGGGCAGCATCGAGGCATACGTCAAGTGGCATACGCCACTGGCTCCAGCACTGGTTGCGATCGGCAAAGACTATGTCTTTCTCAAGAAGACGCTGACCACAAAGGTGTTGGACGACGCCGCCGTCGGCGACGTGAAGCTCGTGAACGACAAGTTTCAGTGTCGCGGCTTGAAGTGCAGCTTTGTGCCGCCGCGCTTCACCAAATACGCCGACTGGGGGAGTGCTGACGGCACGATCAAGTTCCGCGTGCACCAGAGCTCGGCGCGGAACCGCGAAGTGAACAAAGTGATCGGCGTGATCGAGGGCGCGCACGACTGCAGTGTCAACTGCGCGACGTTCTCGGACGACGGCCTGCTCTTCGTCACGGGCGGCCAGGACGGTGTCGTGAACGTGCTCGAGTGCCGCAAAGTGAGCGGCCAACGGATCTTCAAGCAGGTTGCGAAGCTCGTGGGCCACGACGACGCGGTCGTGAGTGTCGCGATCAATAAGGTACTGTCGAAAATTGTGAAGTTGCTAGGAGAGAGAAGGGACTTCGGTTTGATTGACTGAAGCTCTTGTGACTGTGGTGTGGCTTACAGGACTTCAACCTCATTGCGAGCGGCTCGGCCGACTGCGGCGTGATTCTCTGGGACCTGCGAACGCGAACGTTCCTGCGAGAGCTCGCTGGACACAGCGCGCCGGTGACGAAAGTTGGGATCAACAGCGCGAATGGCAATGTGTTGACGCTCACAACGACCGAAGTGCGCGTCTGGAGCATCAACGGCGACTTGCTGGCGGCCACAAGCACTGTGGCGTGTGGGCTCAGCGCAATTGTACGTACTCGGTGCCAAGTTTGTTGTGCCTGATGCTAGATGCAATCATAAAAAACCCTACTGACTGTCTGCTCTCTCTCTTTTTACTGCTTATCATACAGACGTCTGCGATCTCGACGCGCTGCGATATGTGGCAGGACGGTGTCGTGGCTGTTACGGGCCACTCGAACGGCACGATCGCCTTGTGGGGGATCTCGTACCCATCTGACATTGAAAGAGAAATGCAGGCGAGGCGCTGTGAGAATGAGTCAGCGGTGAATGCAACACTGTCGCCCTCGCAGACAGATTCGAGCAGCACCGTCAGCAACTCGCGGGCTGGCGGTGTGCGCGCCGCAATGCGTATCGGCA
Organism: Globisporangium okanoganense; assembly: GCA_023334035.1. Taxonomy (NCBI): domain Eukaryota; phylum Oomycota; class Peronosporomycetes; order Pythiales; family Pythiaceae; genus Globisporangium; species Globisporangium okanoganense. The sequence continues at coordinate 15,013 of JAASFY010000276.1, forward strand.
CCGAGCCACGCGCGGACGGCCAGGCACCAAGGGTCGTCAAGGTCATCCCGTCCTGCCAGCTCTTCATCATGAAGCTACTTCTCGACCACCGCGTAAGTGTAACAGCGCTGACGCTCGGCGCAGACCAGCGGCAACTGCTCTCGGGGGACGCGGACGGCAACTGCATCCGCTGGGTGGACGACAGCGTCAGCATCAACATCCTGTAGTACTCTGGTAAGTATCTTCACTGCCGCCAGCCTCGAGCCATGTGTTCAATAGAGTTTGTATCAGTTGCACATGTGTACATGGACTGAGTTGATTTTCGCTCTCGTTCGCTGGCGAAGACAGGTATCCAACGCGTGAAGATCAGAAGAAAACACGAAGGCTGAAAGGTAAGTTTCATATTTTCGATCTCCTCGCGCAATCCCGCGTCTGGATCTTCTTTCATGTGTCTCACTGGTTTTCCCTTTATTTGCTCTCTTCATTTGTTCAGCAGCTGGCCGGTTCGCCCTTACAGCCTAGCGTTCTTTCGGTCCTCTCGTGAAACGTCAGCGTGGCCGATGGCGTCTCTTCGTGACTTCGCGACTCCAAGTCCAAGCCGCTATCCTATCGGACATCGGTCGAATTAGCGCTGGTCCTCAGAGAACGACTCGAGAAGATCACTCATTTTCTGGTTTGAGCACTTTTGCTTTGATGGTGATCGCCCAAGAACAAACACACATGAAGCCCCAGCGAAGATGCAAGCGTCGTCGGAGCTCCAGGTTGAAGCCAGTAGCTGGTCACGTCTACCTGCTGCTCGTACTCGTACTGCTACTGCTCTTCCTCCAGACAGGTCCAGTCTCAGCAGCGTCATGGGACACAGAGCAGAAGAAGCGCAACATGCACCACCACTGCATCCACGACGAGAAGATCGACGAGTTCGAAGCGACGGTCGACCAGGCGTCGATTGTCAGTCCCCAGCAATTGCGACAAGTGGAGCCCGAGCAGCTCAATCAGCAGAACTGGATCATCGAAGGCTTTCTCGATACCCTCGGGCTATCAGCAACTACGTACAAGCGCGCACTGCAGAGCTCGACTGCGTCTCCAACGAGCGCGTTCCAGCAGATCCGCATCGCGTTCGACCTGTCCAAGCTCAGCAGCGACGACGGATTCATGTGCGTGAACGAAGGGGACATCGTGAACGTCGATGGCCAGTCGTATAACTGCTCCAAGGACGACATCCTCACGCCAGCGAAGAAAGAGTTCATCGTGTCCGTGCTGCTCAAGGGCATCAAGGACTACTTTGAAAACACGCTGTCCGTGCAAAGCGTGGTCGGGAACCTCATCGTCCAGGGGCTCACGTGCTCCTCGAGTTCCACGTGGGCGTGCTGCTCCCGGTCGATCCCGCCCTCGTACAAGACCCAGGGGGTCGCGAACGCCGACTACGTGCTCCATGTAACTGGCCGCCCGACGACTGGGGCCACGATCGCCTGGGCATTGCCCTGCAGCATCGACCAGTACGGGAGGCCGATCTCTGGGCAGGCGAACTTTGGGCCAGGCAAACTCGACCCGAACACGCCCGCGAGCCGCGATGAGCAAATCGCCACGGGCATCCACGAGATGACCCACGCGCTCGTGTTCTCCAAGAGCCGCTTCTATGACTTCCGACAGCCGCTCAATGGGAAGCTCTGGGGGTACAACAACGTCGTCTCACAGGTCGCGGGTCGAGGTGGCATCATGGTGAGCAAGATCATCACGCCCAACGTCGTCAAGCAGGCGAAGCGGCAGTTCAACTGCTTCAACTGGGTCGGCGCTGGCCTTGAGCTCGAAAACGGCGACAAGGGCAGCGCGGACTTCAGTTCCCACTGGGAGAAGCGCATGGTCATGAACGAGTACATGAGCGCTACGAGCTCGTACGACCCGGTCTACTCGGCATTCACGCTCGCACTCTTTGAAGACAGTGGGTGGTACCAGGTGAGCTACAAAGGGGCGCAGATCCTGCCCTGGGGGTACATGGAGGGCTGCGGCGTCGCCGAGTCGCTCTGCTCTGAATGGAGCGACCGGTACGCGTGCAAGGACGCATCGCAGTTTGGCTGTACAGCCGACTACAGCTCGAAAGGCTACTGCAACGTGGCGAGCTACAGCTCGAGCATCCCGGCGGGCTTCCAGTACTTCCAAGACCCCAAGTTCGGCGGCCGCGACACGTACGCTGACTACTGTCCGTTCTATCGCGCCTACAGCAACGGGGATTGTCGAGGCATTGGTCGAGTTGCGACGTATGCTGACACGGACAACTTCATGGAAGAGGTCGGGCTCTCGAGCAAGTGCTTCATGTCGAGTCTGAGCAAGCGCTTGAGCGACACGGCCGGCCTCCGAACGACCTGCTATCGAGTGGTTGCCTGCACGGCCACGAGTCTCAAGCTCTCGATCGGCGGCAAGGAGGTCGATTGTCCGCTCGAAGGCGGGGCTATCACTGTGAGTGGCTACCGAGGCAAACTGCAGTGCCCCGTGGGCACGCGGCTCTGCCAGATGCTGCAGGACAAGTGCTCGGGATCGGGCGTGCTCCTCTCCGACGGGACGTGCCAGTGCAACCCTGGGTACGTTGGCAGCGATTGCTCGGGCATCGCATGTCCGCTGAACAGTGGTGGTCAGCAGTGCAGTGGTGATGTCCACGGCACGTGCGACTTCAGCTCTGGCAAGTGCAAGTGCACAGCCGCGTACACTGGACTTTCGTGCTCGGACCTGGTCTGCCCCATCTTCCTGGGCAAGAACGACACCGAGTGCTCGGGCCAGGGTACTTGCGATCGTGCCTTTGGCACGTGCACCTGTAAGAACGGATACAGTGGCAAGGCGTGCGAGTGCGTCCCCGGGTGCACGACCACGAGCTGCGGGGCCAACGGCGCATGTGACTGCACTACAGGCGCGTGCTCGTGTTCTCAAGGGTACTCGGGCGTTACCTGCACTTTGAATGCGGCGCCAGTGGTCGTCGAGATCACCGAGGCCGGTGGGCCCGTGACTGGCGTCGTCGCGACCAAGGAGTACAAGTTCTACAAGATGAGACTTAATTCGAGCTCGTACGACGTGACGTTCATCGCCAAGTACGTCAGCAAGCCCGGGGTTGACATCGACCTCTACGGGTCCTTTGACAATGAGTTCCCGACGTCGCTGACCCCCAAGAGCGGGCTCTTCCGGAGCGACTTGTCCACCGGCACGCTTGACGAGATCAATTTGTGCGGCAGCCTCGGCGTCTTCCCACGAGGCCTGAATGACACGTTCCGGTACTGTCCTCGTGCGTCCTCGGCCTACTTGCTGGCGACGCCCGGCGTCTTCCACTTGTCAGTGTTTGGGTACGCCGGTGGAGCGTACACGCTCCGGATTGAGACCGACAAGTGCAAGGGCGTGACGTGCTCCAACCACGGTAGATGCGGCGTTGTACGTATTCGCAGATTCTCGGTCTGTGTATCTTGTGCCCTAAGAACTCTCGTACTGACCATCACGTCATTTCTATTGTGTGTTTATTCACAGAACTATGCGGGCGTGTGCACGTGCGACCGGTACTGGAGTGGAGAGGACTGCAGCGTGCCCAAGTGTGGCCCCGACTGCCAGGATATCGGCATCTGCAACAGCGCGAATGCCGTCAGTAGTGAGGATGATGCAGACGTGGCGACGAGCACCTTGAGCTCGAACGACCCAGGGACCACGTCCGTCACTACCGAGATCTCCACCGTCGCCTCGTCGGTGATCACTGGAACGAATCCGCTGCGCAACACGTCCGAGTGCTACGGCAACGGCGTCTGCCAGGTGTTCAGAAGAGCGGACGGCAAAGACGTACCAACGTGTGTGTGTGACGAGGCATTCTCATTTGCGAACCCCAACCCATCCCAGGCTCTCTGCAAGGACCTGCTGCCTTCGGTGGCGTACATCCAGCACTTCACAAAGCCGTTCACGGTCTCCGCGACGCTCTTGGACCTCCAGTTGTCAGTGAACGCCTGGGCGCTGTACACGATCGTAGTGAAGGACGAGTGGGAGATCCTCGTCGCAAACCTCGACGTGACGTCCACCGAGACCGACGCGATGCTCTTTGTGCGCAAGGAGAAGCTCCCATCCGTTGGCTCAGCGAGTGTGGCCTTGTCGTCGTCGTATCTCCAGTTCATGGACAGCGACGGCTGGACAGCGGGGTCCCCGAAGCGCAAGATCTTTCTCAGCCGCGCCACAAGCACGCTGAGCTCCGGGCTGTACTACATTGGGGTCTTCAACAGCGCCTACGCGCGCGCTAATCTCGCGTACACGCTCTCAGTGAACGCGACGGCCAACTGCACCGGAACGCCATTTTCGAATGGCAGCGTGGCGAGCAACTACGGCGTGTGTGAGAATGGCGGCCAGTGCAACGCCAAGTCGAGTCAAGTCTGCACGTGTCCGACCGGCTTTAGCGGGAGGTTTTGCAGCCTCAAAGCCACACGAACGAGTCTCTCGCCCATCTCAGCGATGACGATCTCAGCCAGTCAAAGCACTGGGAACAGCTCGTCGCTCGGGTACCTGGCGTTCTCGATGGCGAACACCAGCACTCTCGACATTGGCGCCTGGAGCTACTACTCGTTTGAAGTGAACGACGTGAACGTGAAGCTGATCCAGATCAAGCTCCTGGTCGAGAATAACCTGGACACGGCGACCCCAGTGCTGCCACTGCTGCTCGTTCGAGGCCCGAATGATGACGGCTTTCCAACGCTCTTCTCCGAGTGTCAGCAGGACTTTGGAGCGATCGCATCCCGTGCAGCGCAACAGGTTGTGGCGATCCCAATCGAGTCAGCGTGCTCGTATGCGGCGAACCTGAAAGACTGCTACAAGGTCGCGGTCTACAACCGCCAGTACTCGGGCAGCACGCTCCGGTACCGTCTTAAAGTGCGGCTCTTTGACTCTATGAGCGCAATGTATCCGTTGCAAGCCTGTGGCCCCGTGGGCGACGCGGTTAACTGCAATGGCAATGGCAAGTGCGCTCTCGTCACCGCTGCTGGCGCTACCGCTGACGCGGTGCCGTCGTGCCAGTGCGCCACTGGCTGGTCAGGCATGCGGTGCAACTCGCCAAAGTCGTTTGCGCTCCCGCAACTGTGGAACGCGATTAGCAACATCTCGCTGCTCTGCTCCGTGTGCTCGTCCACGTTCTCGTTATCACGTGGTGAGCTCAAGATGTTTCGCGTGCCCGAGAGTCTCCGTGAGAACTCGGGGCTGCGACTGCGCGTCGTGACCACAGCTGGCAGCAGCACTGGCGGCGTGATCCCGAGCGTGTACGTGAGTGAAGTGCTGCCGCGCTCGATCTACGACTTTTCGCACATCTCGATTGCGAACGAGTCCGCCACGGGGAGCAGCTCCCAGGTGCTCTCGCTGCCGAACGCGTCGTTCACGGGCCAATTCTGGGTCGTCGTGTACTCGGATTACCCGACGGGGGAGCCCGTGGGCGTGTCTGCGATCACGGCGCCGTCCTTGGACAGGAGGCGCCTCGAGCGAGAGCTTCAAATGCTGCACTCGAAGCACTCGCTACGGCTTCTCACGACCGCAGCCAGCAGCAGCAGTGAGGGCTTGGAGACGGGGACGTTCCAGCTGGTGGCAGAAGTGTACGAGCTCCCCGATGGCACGACGAACGGGACCCTGCTGACGAAGAAGTCGTTCCTGCGTGAGGTCGTCTATTGGCTCTTCCACACGCCCATCGGCCTGGGCGTGTTCATCTTTCTGATCGTGTTCGTGCTGCTCATCGTGACGTACTGCCTCTGGCGCATCTGCCACGCGCCGGAGAACCAGGACAAGCAGACAGCGCGTCACTTTGGTCGCAACGCGGTTGGCGCCACAGCTTCAGGCGACGGCGGTCAGTCCACGACCCCAGCGGGGATGACGCTCGCGCCGATCGGCTCAAGCGCCCACGTGCGGGATAACTACTCGTCACAGCGACAGCAGCGAGACGTTGAGCTGGGCGCCACGGCGTCTGTGAAGAATGCGAAGACGCCACCAATCACGACGAAGAAGCAGCAGCAAAAGAAGGGCAGAAAGTGAGGCAAGCGACCAATGTGAGCTGTGTGACTGGAAAAAGTGTACCCATGTGTGGTGAAAAGAATGTAACCATTAGCAAAAGTGTTGTTACAAAGATCTACAAATATATAACTCGATACCGGTTTATAATGCTGATAAATCGGTGGGAATCTAATCTATTTGGGAAGTCTGTAGTTGTGATTCTATTTCAGTCGAATGCTGTTGCCCAAGTCTGATTTAGAAAGTGAGCTCATCTCAAAAGCGGCTGTTTCTCATGTTGAAGTGAGCTTGGGACAGTCTCTGAATGGATACTTTTCAGCAGTCAACTGTGCGTGCTAACTGTGAATGGCTCACCAATACTTAAGTAGCGCAGAGGCCGGTCCGATGGAAGCAAAGCGTGCATCCAAATAGCCAGCTCCCAGGAGAGAGCTTTGTTTATTTTCTGCTTTTCTTCGCTTGTTTTTGAATTCCTCCAAGACGTGGGGCCAGAAAAAGGAGGCGAGCGCACTTACAAACACCAAGTCACTTCAGCCGGCTCTTTTCGGGCCCGCACGTGTTGGTATCTTTAGGATCTTTTCAGAAAATAGAGTCCTTCTGGACGGATTATAATAATAATAATACACCAGTAAATCTCCTTTCTTTCTGCATTCTCCTCGTTCATGGTTGTTGTTATTCGCCAACGATTATTATTATTATTCGCCGATCACTTTCCAAGAAGCCGCATAGGAGCGAAACCTACAACTACACGTGCACACGCGCGCGTATTCTCAAGCGACCAGTCGACACAGCACGCAGGATGGTGTTAAACTACAAGACGCCTGGCACCACCAACAGCAGCCGCATGATGGGCTCCAAGAGCAACGGCGGAGGCGCCTTCGCCATGGACGCGGCCAATACCGGCAATGGCGTGACAACAGCAGCACCCAAGTCCAAGTTCTCGTTCGACAAGTTCTTCTTTGGCGGCAAGCGTAGCAAGCAGAAGAAGCTCGACCAGAGCGAGCCGACGGCCAGCAGTCACTCGTTCTTCTCCTCCAAGAAGAGCTCCTCACGTGACGCTTCAGTATCGTCAGCAGCTCATTCTAATGGTGCGACTACGGCTAAGTACCCGAGTCCGCCGCGCGGCAATTCCAAGACGTCGTACCGGCCGCCGCCCATCATGACGACGCACGCCAGCAAGATCGCCAAGATGCAAAGTATCTCATCGCAGGCGGCCAACAACAGTGCGAACGTGCGGCTCTGCCAGTCGCCCGGCGGTCGCAGCAACATGCAGCTCGCGATCCCAATCACACCGCCGTCTGCGACGTCAAAGGCCAACAAAAACAAGCTTCAAATGGCAGATGAAGGGCTACGTTCTAGCAACATCTACGACCGCTTCTCGTCCTTCTCGGGCAAGAAGAACGCGCTCTCGGCGTTCTCGCTGGGTCCGTGGCGGGAGAGCGCGTCAGCACACTCGTCACGTGAGCTCCTGGGTTCACTTCGTGAAAGCTCAGTGCAGGATTTCCTGGCCTCGCTACCGCGAGATCTCGCAGTGGACGTGACCACGATCTGCACGCCAACCAACGTCTCATTGGCGCGCAAGCACATCCACCGCGTGATGCAGTTCCACATGTTTGAGATCCGGTCGACCAAGTGGGCTGCGTACTTTCTCCAACTCGTCAAGAAAGCGCGTACCTTGCGCCAACTGACGTCGGCGGACGCCGTGTCGCTGCGCTGGGTCATCTGCGCCTACGTGCAGCAGGAGGTGCACGAGCGCCGACAGAAGAAGGAGATTGTGGACCAGCAGATGCAGAAGAAGATGACGGACTACCGCGTGGCGCTCCAGTGCATCGGCGGCACGACCGTGCTCAAGTACGGCCGCAAGGGCAAGCCCCACCAGACGCAGCTCGTGATCGAGAACGGCGAGTTCTTCCGCTGGACGTCCAAGCTCCTGTCCCACGCGACGACGATCAAGAAGAAGAAGTCGATTCCACTGGCGTCCATCATCGCGATCCGAGCCGGTCCCACGACCGAAGTGCTCTCGCGTGCACTGCACAAAGGCACGCTTGCGCTCCAGGACGCGAAATGCACCATGTCACTCATCACGGCCACGCGCACGTTCGACCTCAAGGCCAAGAGTGCGGCCGAGCGCGAGTGGCTCCACAAGAGCTTCTCGTTCCTCGTCGAGCTCGCGCACGAGCACGAGAAGCGCGTCGCGCAACAGGTCGAGCTCTCGATCATGAAGCGCATGGAGACGCTGAGTGTGTGGAAGCACGGCCGCAAGGGCCGGCCGCACAAGACGCGCATCTTTATCAACCGCTTTGGCGAGATTTCGTGGCAGGGCCGCAGCAACGACTCGATCCAGTTGGACGAGATCGTGGCTATCGACTTGGGCCACCGCACCCAAGTGTTCTCACGCTCGCTGACTTCGGGGTTCACCGCTGCGCGCACGTCGAACCGGTGCTTCTCGCTCGTCACGCGTACGCGCACTCTGGACATTGAGACGGACAGCGAGCACATGCGCGACTGGTTCGTCGTCGCGTTCCGGTACTTGATGGACAAGGTGCAGGAGAAGACCGCAGCGCTCAAGCGCGAGAAGGCCGAGAAACAGCTCAAGCTGCTCCAGGAGCTCTGTGGCGGCATCGGAATCCCCAACATCTCCTCATCTCCAGGCTCACTGGCTGCCGTGAATACATAACCTTTCTAAACAACATCAAGAGATACGGAGAATTTGGTCAATGCTTCTCAGCCATTCATTTTTTTGCTTGCCTCTATGTGTTGTTAAATCGATGGTAGCTGTTGGGTTTGTTGAGCTGCGGCTACATTGGCTACGTTGGCCGCCGTCGTCATGGCCGCGAAGTGCAGAATGTCGCGCTGGGTCTTCATCCACTCCTCGATCTGCATACGTTCCTGTGCGCGCGCGTTCACGATGCGCGTCTCCATGATCTGCGTGAGCGCCAGCTGGTGGGCCTGCTCGAGGATCTCCAATTGGCCGTTGCTGAGCACGGCCAGGTCGCTCCCTGGCGTCAGGAAGAACGGGTTCAGGTCCACGATCGCGGCGTTCGGGATCGAGCTTTCGAGTGCAAGCTTCATGTCGTCCATCGTCAGGTGGGACTCGGCCTCCTGCGAGGAGCTCAAGCTGTTGCTGTTTGTGGTGTTGAAGTGCTGACTAGTACCTGGGAGCCCGAGTGACGCGGCCTGAGCCTGCGCGAAATGGTTGGGGCGCATCTCGTCGCGGTTCATAAACTGGTGGCACTTGACGCACTTGAGACTCAGACCGTCCGTCATCGAGAGGGTTTTCGCGAGACACGTGCCACAGTAGAGCTGCGCACAGCCGCTGCCGTTCACACTCACACTGCACTGGAGGTTGTCGTTTACGAGCTCGCCGCAGAGCCCGCACGCCAGGTAGCCAATGGCCTCAGACACGTTCTCGTTCGCGAGATGCAGGCGGCCCACCCACTTGTCCTTCGCCTCGACTGCGGCCAATTGAGTGCCCGACACGCGCTGCGAGTGTTTCCAGAGCGAGCGGTTCGCTGGTGCATACCCAGAGGTTGAGGCTTGTGACGCAGTGGCTCCAGAGTTAAACCCGGACGAGCGCCACGAAGACGCAAAGCCCAGGTGGCCCCGCGCGCGCGGCTCTTGGGTTCTCGAGCTGAACGGTGAAGAGAAGAGGGGTGACGAGGACGAGGAGGTGAAGATTGGCGTGGACGAGTATGGTAACGTTGTGGATCCGATGCTGGAATGCGGACGATTCGGTGGCGCTGTGGCTCCAGTGCGAGAGCTCTCTGTTGCAGAAGTATACTTCTTCTCAGCTGCTGTAGATGATGAGGTGCTAATAGAGCGTGCGGCCGATGACGAGGCAGTCGAAGGTCCAGTGGTGGGTGTCACTGGAGAATCCGATGCGTCGTAGCGGTGCTGCTTGAGCCTCCGTCTGAACGGAACAACCTCTATACAGCAGCAACAGCAAATTGTTAGCCTCAATCTTCATAAAGTAAATAAACAATGATACATGTAGTCTAAAAATTCGAGCCACTTACTCTGTGTTGGGGATTTGCTGGTGCGTCCTCCAGTGGTAGACGACACATCGCTCTCAATTGGAGCACTGATACTTGGCGTCTCCTTCCCTGTCACCGCGGACTCAACTTCCGCATCGTCTGGGGTTACCACAACGGAGAGCTTGCTCGATTGCTTCTTGCCCACGGTCGTCCACACCCCAGAAAGCGCAGCGCTGTCGTCACTCGGCTCCTCGGAGCCTTGGATCTCGCTCGTCTCTCCAACTGAAGACGTCACTGGACCACCAATTTCCGAAGACTCGGGCTTCTCATCCTCATCCGAACTCTCACCACTGGAAACTGGTTCGGTACCGTCAGCGACCTTACCATCCAGAACTTCTCCACCACCAGTGCCAGCAGCTTCACCAAGAATCTGAGCCTGCTGCTTGGCTGCTGCCTTTCGCTTCTGCTTCTTGTTCTTCTTCTTGCTCTTTTTGCTACTATTAGTGGTTGTAGCGCCACCCAAGACACCACTGTTGTTAATACCAGTGGCAACACCACCAGTAGCGTTGCTGCCAGCTGCGGACTGCTCCTCCATTTCCAGCATCGTCATCATCCGTGCCGCCGCTTCTTCCTCGAGAATCTGCCAGATTGTCCTCAAGTGGTCCACGCACACGTCGCTCTCTTCGAGTCCCGTCTGCTCAGCTTCTTCTAACGGCGTCTGGCCGATTGCGTTGCGCAGCGTAATGTCCGCGCCGCACTCGAGAAGCGTCTTGACGGACTGCAGATACCCGCAGGACGCGGCCAAGTGCATCGCAGTGCTGCCTTCGCGGTCCTGGAAATTCACGAGTTTGGGGTTTCTGTATACCAAGTGAATAAACAGTAGTATCGTTAGTCATAATATTATTTTTTGATAGAGCGACAGCACCAGTAATAATTAAAGTACTTACTTTGCCAGCAGCATCTTGATAATATCCGAGCGCGCGTCGTCACTTTCGTCCTCCTCGGGATCCTCACCAATCATCACGGAGCAGATGAGAGTTGTCGCGCCGTACTGGTTGACCACGTTCACGTCTGCATTGTGCGCCAGCAGCACGCGCACGCACTCGGCACGGCCTTCGATACACGCCCAGATCAGCGGTGTGTCTGTTACATAATCACACATAATAATCGACAAGTGCAGGCCCACGTCAGCATATCGCACAATATCCAAATTAACTCTATTGCTCATGCAACACACAAACCTGCGTTGATGTTCCAGCAGTCGACGTAGCGCGCGTCCTGCTTGCAAATCGCCTCAACGATCTCTGCGTCGCCATTCTATTGACACAAACACAAGGGCCCATCATGCAATCAGCACCAGCCATACTAGCCATAAGGTGAAAATAAGGAGCTCTTCATACCTTGGCAGCGAAGTGCAGGGCTGTAGAGCGCAGTTCGTGGGTGCGCACCGCGACGTCGGCGCCGCGCGCTAGCAACTCCGCGACAATGTCCTTGTGACCCTCGGCCGCCGCGATCATGAGCGCCGTGAAGCCGTCCACGTCGACCTCGTCCACGCCCACCTTACCCTCGTCCAGGATCTGTTTGAGGAACGCGACGTCGCCCTCGGCGGCGCACTCGTAGAAGTTCATGGCCCACGTCGCGCCGTCGTCCAGCTCCACCTCAAATTCCTCGGTCGTGACCTCTTCTTCCGACTCTTCACCTACGTCTGCGACATCAGCACCTTCTTTTGTGACGGCCGCCGACGTCGTGCTCTTGGCCCGTTTGGCGCGCAGCTCGGCGCTCTTTCTCGTCGCGGGCGCCATTTTCGTACCCGTTCGTTTGCTCACTGGTGTCCACAGTTGAGCAAATCGACAGTACTGTGCGTGACGCAATAGAACCCCTGTGGTAGTTTTAGTTAAACTACAAATCTAGCCTGTTATGGACAGCTAGCTATTTTCGTAATATTAAATCATTTTATGTTTACGAACGACTATTTATGTAAATAACAAATCAATTCTTCGCAACCGTATTTCGGTGACTGGGCAACTAACTGTGAAAGCTGCTTACCACGCGGAATGTTCAGCTCGCACTCGTTCTTCTCTCATTTTCTCTCTCTCTCTATTACACACTCAGCCACAGAAGCAAACAGGAAAGAAGAAGCCAGCAATCGATTCGTTTGCATATTTTCCAATCACGACCTCGTAGAGCAACACTACCAAACCAAGGTCTGCACAACTGCGGTTGTGCAGACGTTGGTTTGGTGGTGTTGTGAATGGATCCGACGAGCCAACCTTTTTTTGTGTGGCGCTGCTCTATCCAAACAGGTTGGGAGGCAAACGCGGCGCAAAAATCAGCGTGGGGTTGTAACTCGCGCGCTGATTGGCTGATCGGCGCCGCTTTTCCCAGACTGTCTGTTTCTTTTTTGCGGAAAGTTTACTCGATAGCTTCCCTTTGCGCACCCTCATCGAGCAACCAGCAAGTTCAAGCCATCATTCCATCCGTTTAACTTGCAGTTTTGCTTCCTATTTTGCTTCCTTTTTCAAAAACTATATATTTTATTGCTAGCATATACCTTTGTATGATCCTGAAAGAGCTTCATTGATTTCAAATACCCTTTTTATGTTGAATGAAAGTATCCTAGCTACTATGCAAGGCGAAGCGTCCTCACCGTTGCTGAATGAGGGGACGTCCAGCGGTTTTGGCTGAAAGTTACCGACGCGAAACAGCTGCGTGGGAAACCTTTCGCCCTTCCTCTTCCTCGTTCCTTCTTCTTTTCTCGCTCTCTCTTGCCCGTCTCGCTCGCTCTCTCACCCGCCGACCGACGTTTAGTATCGGAAAACAAACAGGAGAGAGAAGAGAAAGCACGCGCGCCTTCCTTCCTTCACGCCCCCGCCCCCGCCCGCCTTCCAAGCCAACGCCCGTCCGTTCGACGTGCTGAGCTGACCGACTGACTGGTTCATTCAATTCATTCGATCGCCCAAAGAAAAAAATCAATCCAGCAGGAGCTCGTGTACGAGTGTGTGGCCAGCAGTCCGACTGATTGATTTCGTAGGCGACATACAGGAAGAGCAAGCACTTACTCACTCTCCCCCCCGCACTCCGGTTCCCCCGACACGTCCACGAAAGCTACCGTCTTCGCTTACGGCGCGTTACGACTAGCAGACGACGACAAGGTGCGACGCCCGCTTCTCCCCCCTCTCGCATATCGTGAAGGCGAACATGGGTCTCATGGTGTCGTCGTTTTTTTGTCGTCTCTTATTTTTGATATCTAGGGAAAAAACTAC
>JAASFY010000277.1:0-28203 GCA_023334035.1 Globisporangium okanoganense
AGGGCTTTTTAAGTAACAAAGAGGCGTAGTTTAATGGACGGGAGTTGCAGCGAAGTCCGTTGCAAGTAGGCTCAGGTTGCGATAACTCATCCTTCGTACTCAATATCCTTCTTGTCATTATGCTGCCTGTCGTGCTGTCCACTCGTGATGTATCAGGTCACTAGCTGTATTCAATTTCTGCTCGTGGCCACCTTTGTTCGACCACACACAGTACTGTCTATGTCGCCATTTCAAATTGTCCTCTTAAAAAGGACGACAGACATAGTGTCCATTGCTCACCACAACGAGCTGCATACTGGGTTAACAATAAGTACATCCATTTCATTATCGTGTGTGTTTCTCAATGCATCCTGAGGAGTGAATTCCTATCACCTTTCCTTCGTTCACGGCTTCTCTGGCTCTGGCTGGCGCGGCGAGAGCTCGCTCAGGTGCTCTTTCACTGTCACCTTGACTTCCGTCGACGCCTTGCTGCCTGAGGAGGGCGGTTTGTCCTCCGATGCGGCGGCCATGAGCTCCTGTCGCTGCGGCACCTGGAGCGAGAGGAAGAGGTACGCGAGCACCTGGAGCCCGACGGAGATGACGGCCAGCGACACGAGGTCGTAGTAGCGATTCGCGTAGTCCATGCCGAGCGTCTTGAGGAACACGTCGCCGTACACGGGCACGCTCGGGTACCCAGGCGCGTCGAACTTGAGCAGCAGACCCTTGAGCTCGTTCGTCATGAGGATTTCGAACGCATAGCTGAAAATCGAGAAGTGCTTGAGCCAGCCCACGTACGCCGGCATGGTCTGCGAGTTGAGCAGGAAGCCGCCGAAGAGCAGCATGATGAGGAAGACCACAGTCGCGCTCAGGTTGGCAGTGCCCACGTTGCGCGAGAGCACGCCCACGAGGATGCTGATCGAACCAGCAGCGATGTTGAAGAGCACGACCGTGACGAGGAAGAACAGAAAGTGCTCGAGCGACGACTGCAGGCCCATGATCCAGTAGAAGATGCTACAAGAAGGCAATAATACAAGTCAGTCAAATAGCCATCGACGCATGTCAGCCAACCATTTTCCCATATACCGTACCTGGCGAAGAGCGTGGCGGGGAACACACGCAGCAGCAGCGTGTCGAGCGCGGCCTTGGCGAGGAAGTAGCTGAACGCGCCGTAGTACAGTGCGCCAGTCTCGCGCAAGAAGATGGACCTCTCGGCGATGAAGAGGTCCATGGAGCTCATGGAGGCGAACCCGAAGAACGTGAGGATAAAGTAGAACGCGCCGCTGCGGTTCTGGAAACCCGCGAGGTCGTTCGTCACGTGGTTGAAGATCAATCCGCCGAAGAGCGCGAGCGTGAGGCTCAGAAACACGTGCAGCATGAGCAACGATCGGTGGCGCAAAATGTTCTGCGCCGTGCGCCGGAAGAGCACGCGTACCTCAATATACACGGAGCGCGACGGCGCCTGAGCAGCTGCTGTGGTGCCAGCTCTGCGAGGTCGAGGCCGAAGCTCTGGGGGACTGCTGGGTGAGCGATCGCCTGAGGCGGGCGGCGTCGGCAGCGTCAGGATAGATCTGTCGGTGCTTTTGGGCGACCCCACGAAGCTCTGGATGCGCGGCGTGTCCAGGTCCGTGTCCTCTTTCATGAAAGGCGAGTCCTCAGAGTGTGGACTGCCGCCCGAGATCGTGAACCGCGGCGTGAACGACGAGGCTTGAGCTTCAGTATCAGCAGTAGAAGAGCCTGCCTGTGGGGGTGTGCTGCTGCGTCGCATGTGGGCGCGGACGTTGGGGATGTTCTTCGAGTCCGAGGCGATGTCGAGGATGAAATCCGCAATGTTCTCGTTCTCGGGACAGATGAACCCGAGGTCCTGGAAGTAGCTCTTGGACGCCGCGGGCGGGCCGTGGTAGAGCATCTTGCCCTTGGCCAGCAGCATGACCTGGTCCAGCTGCAGGAACGACTTGGCACTCGGCTGGTGGATGCTCATGACGACGATGCGACCGTGGCTCGCAAGTTCCTTCACGAGCTGCACGACGCTGTTGGCTGACGAGCTGTCGAGTCCGGAAGTCGGCTCGTCCAGGAACAAGATCTGCGGCGACGTCACGAGCTCCATGCCGATGCTCACGCGCCTGCGCTCGCCGCCCGAGATGCCGCGGTTCTGGCCGTCGGATCCAATGCGTGCGTCCACGACGTGGCCTAGGTTCAGCTCGCTGATGACACGCTCGACCATGGCGTCCTTGGCCGACTCGGACGCGTCGGATGGGAGCCGCAGTTGCGCCGAGTACTGGATGCACTCACGCACCGTGAGCGTCGAGAAGAGCGAGTCGTCCTGCTGCACGTAGGCGGCGACCCTGCGGTAGTCCTTCGCGACCTTCTTGCCGTCCACGAGGATCTTGCCAGAGTACGCCGAGCGGCCGTTCTCGACCGCCGCGAGCGCGTTCAGGAGACTCGTCTTGCCCGAGCCACTGGGGCCCAGGAGGCCCAGCACGCTTCCCCTTGCGACGCGGCCCGAGATCTTGTGCAGAATGCGCTTCGCGTCCTCGCTGTCTGAGCTGCTGCTGCTGCGGTTGAGGTTGCTCGTCTTCTTTGCAGCGACGCAGCTGATGTTTTTGAACTCGAGCAGCTTGCCGGACTGCGGCGCGAGCGACGAGAGCTCGGTCTCAATGTCCGTCTGGCCGCGCTTGATGCGCGTGGACACGAAGCACGAGCACGCAAAGACGCAGAGCAGCAGAAAGGCCGCGACGCTCGCGCACGTGATCACTGCGATGACGAGGCCGCTGGGCAAGCTGGGCTCATCGCCACCTCCGCCACTGCCTGAACCGCCAGAGTCGTCCGCCTCGCACTGTGAGGCCTTGCACTGCGCCGAGAGCGGCATGGGCGCGCCTTCAATGTCGATCGAGATGGCCGTGCCGTTCATCGCGTGGATCTTGGCCGGCTTGCCGCTCAGCGACTGCTCGATCACGGCCTTGGCCAGGGCCGAGCACTGGTCGGTACATTTGCACTTGATCAGCTTGCAGTCCACGTTCGCGCTGCCGTTCGCGAACACGCAGCCCGTGAGCGTGCAGTCGATCACGTGCTCGCTGTGCACCGTGCGCTTCTTCTTGTACACGGCGGCCGTGCAGACGTGCGCCGAGCGGTTGCACGCGACGGCCATGGCGCCATCGTCAAAGATCGCCTGGAGCCCCGGGTCGAGCACGCATTCGTACGTCTTGAACGCGGTCGCGTTGTCGTACGTGAGCCCCTCGCTGCACGTGTAGTCGTCGCGGATCGTCTTGCACGCCGAGTTGCCCGTTGCGGACGACGAGCACATGCGGCAGCCCCAGCCGCTGAAGCCAGGTTTGCAGTCGCACGCGCCCGTCGTCGCGTTCTTCACCTCGTACTCTGGGTCGCACGTCGTGGTGTTCGAGGTCGCGGAGAGCGACGAGACCGCCAGGCTTGATGGCTGCGGCGTTTGCTTGGTCGTCGGGGCAGGAGACGGCGCTTTCGTGATTGGCGCCGCTGTTGTCGTAGCTGCTGGCTTTGCCGTCGGTGTCGCGGTCGTAATCGCTGGCTTAGCGGTCGGCGCTGCGGTCGTGACGACAGGCTGTGTGGTGGGGGCCTTCGCGGTCGTAGGTGCTGGTGCAGGCGTAGACGAAGAGACTGGGGGCCACGCGGGCGCACTGCTCGCAGGGGACGGCACGGACGTTGACGGCTGGGGTTTGACGACCCACGCGGTCGGCGCGGGCGTGTCGGCCATACGGGCGACGGGGAGCCCGGCCACCGCGAGCGACATCAGCAGCAGCACGAGAAGCGGCATCGTAGTCCACAGAGCACGCGCATGAGGCGCCCGTGCGGGGCGAGCGGCCACGTGCAGCATCGTCAGCAGAGTGGTGGCGACGGTCAGAAGTTCAATGGCCGATGGAGTGAACGTGGGCGAGCACTTTATGACGTGATGGGCGCTTTCGAATTTCGAAAATGTCAGTCTGGTTTAGAGGAAGACCAATCCTGTTTTATGCCATCTGGTTGAACAGGGAATGGGTCAAAGTGAAAGCAATCTGTCCTTATACATGGTTTCCACAAAGCCCTAAAAAGGAGTCCTTTTGCTGTTGATTTGCCATGCTTCCCAAGCCCGAAAAGTAATTTTCTTGCAAAAAACATTTTGTTTTGTAAAAACTGTTTTATTGCAATTTGCTCTTGAACCCAAGCGATAATTTTTTGGCTCTGATTTCTCGCATTTCATTCGAGCAGCTCACGAGGAAGAAGGCGAAGAAGCGCGCGCTCGCTCGCCACATCCCTCTCTCCATCAACAGGTGACCCCCACTGCCACCAGCAGCACCGCACCTTATCTTCCTCTTCTACCAGTAGCCGCCATCATGAACCTGCTGCAGGGGAAGAGCAACCAGTACCTGCGCGAAGCGATCCTGGAGGAGAGTCTCGAGAAAGTCAAGCGCTACCTCACGCTCAAGATCGGCAAGGCCGATGTCGCTGCGCTCACCGAGGTGCGTACCCACAGCACCTACGTGCGTATGTATCAATGCCTCTCGTGTGCTATGCTGAGGTGACTGGATGTGTTTCGTTGTTGTTTACATACATACAAACAGAGCGGCGGGTTCAGTATGCTCCACTGTGCGGCGCTGACGGGCAACACACAGATCGTAATGATGCTGCTCCAGTGCGGAGCAGACGTCATGGCACTCACCGATGTATGTGTGTTGAGATCATATTTATTGCCCTTGAATAAATTCTGGGTGCTGATACATGCTTTGAATTGGCGATGTCACAGGACGGATACACTGCGCTCGACCTGGCAATCTGGAAGGGCCATCTGCAGATCATCGAGCTCTTGCGCTCGCAGGGCTCGATTGCCCCAATGAAAGGTACTGTGTGGCGTCTATTGTAGGCGTATGGCGGTGACTGTACTAGCGCTAACGAGCACACACATGTGCGCCTATGCTATAGAACCCGAGAGCCTGAACGGGAAGCTGATCACGTTCATGGGACGCAAGGCGACGGTCGTGGACTTTGAGCCGAGCACGAGCATCCGCACGAGCAGCTTGCGCGCACTGCACTACCAAGACAACGGCGAAGCGAAGCTTGTCAACCTGTGGGCCGGCACGGATTACAAGATCATCGGTGCGTAGCTTCTCGTGACGTGTGGACTGTCGATAGCCAACCAAGTGTTTGATCGAGAGAGCTCATGGGAAATCTTGTGCATGTGTGGCAGGTAACAATCCGTACTACGAGGACCTGAAGAAGCTCGACTACCAGTACGCGGACATCCCAGTGTCGCAGACGCTTAACTATGACGCGATGCTGCAGGGCCAGGCGTTCTTCGACAACGACAGCGACAGCGAGGAGGAGAACGAGATCGAGGACGTGGTCGAGATTCGCGTGCCACCCGGTCCGCTCGGCGTGCTGCTCGACAGCGGCATCCAGGAATGTGCAGTTGTGCACGGCTTCACGAACTTGCCCGCGGGCGGCAAGGGACCCATCGAGGCCCACGGCGGCGTGCTCGCGGGCATGTATATCATCGGCATAAATGAGACGAACGCGTCGCTCATGTCGCTGCGCGCCGTGACGGAGCTGCTCGGCAAACTCGCGCGCAAGGAAAAGACCATCCGCTTCGCCGTCTTCCGCCCCGGTTCGCCCAAACGCCACTTGGACTCGGACGATTCCGACGACTCGGACGCCGCGCCGCCGTCCCACGTGTCGTCCTCGGCGGCGTCAAACGTTTCGGCGCCACCGCGTATGTCTGTGACCATGAAGCCGCCGCCAGGACCATCGGCGACCCCAAAGGCAAACGGCATTGGGAATTTCACGAGCCGCTTCGCATCGCTCGTGAGCTCGACCACGAAGAAGTCGACGTCGTCCATGTCGTCGCAGAGCTCGACGCCGCGGGGGACGGGAACATCGGCGGCGCACAGTCTCCCTGGAACGCCGAAGGAGACCGAGTGCATGCACTGCGGCGTGCCGTCGACTGCGCACCTCTCCGCCGCGTGCCCGTATCGATAAGGTGCGAGAAGCTGAACCAGTGTCGTCAAATTGATGAGCTCCAATAGCACACATGAATGAATGGAACGGACTGAGCTGGAGCTGGAGCCGCAAGAGTAGTTGGAGCAGATCGGATGAGGTGGATGGTTGTTTATTGGATGGGGATGGTTGGTCTTCTTCCTGCTACATTGACTTTTCACTTTTATGCTAAATAATACCCGACGCGCTCTGGTGTCTGTCTCGTGCTGGTGTCTCCTGCTGCTTGTCACGTTGTTGCCAATAGGGAGAAAAACAAACGAGGTCTCGTCGATGCAACACACTTACACAGGCCGGACGGACGCCTACAACACCATATACACGGCGCCTCGCTGAATCTCCGGCGCTGGCACAGTCCACGATGTCAAGCTGCAACTCTCGTTGTAATAATACACTTTCCCCGTGGTGCGTGACTCCACCGTCTTCCATCCGTCGAGGATGCCTTCCACCGGCTCGGAGAAGTCGGAGAAGATCGAGTCGGGCAGGTAGTCAGCGAAGCTGCCGTCGCCCATCGCGAGTGTCAAGATGAACCGCGGCGGTCCGGTCGGCTGCTGCCGTGCGGCTACAAAAGTTGGTCGTTCCGTTGAACCTCCACTTCTGTCGAAGGCACTGAGGAAGTTCGCTGCGATCCCCGCTGCGACCTCTGCGTTTGCCTTCTTTTCAAAACTTTCGAGTCGTCTCATTGCCACCGTTGCTTCCGTGGAGGACTCGATATCGCCCACATCCAGGGTGCGAAGACTCGCCGAGATCTGCGTCATGCGATCCAGGTGAATCTGCAAGTCGGAAAGCTGGATCACATCTTCGGCTGGCTCCTCCAAAGCGATTTCAACGCTCTCGACGGGTACCGTGAAGTCTGCAGTGAAGTCGGCAGTGAAATCCGCTACATCAACCACCTCTGCTTGAGGCGGCTTCGGCGCTTCGCCACGGGACCTTTTGAAGTCCTTTCGGCCACCAGCACCTATTGACAGCTTTGCGACCTTCCGAAAGATGACTGGCTGCTCTGGCTCCTCCTCTGCAACCTCGAAACTTGCGCTTTGGCGAGGCTGGCTACTCATCGAACTTCCTCGGTTGCCCGGCATCACCTCTTCGACGATTAACTCCTCCATCGTTGTTACAATCGGCACAGGACTCGACTTGGTTGACGTTCCCGCTACAGCGTCCTGAGATAAGAAGCTTGCATTCGCTGGGTCTTCGTCCATGAGAAAGCTGTCGACCGCGCGCTCCGAGTTGCTTTGCTGCACGTACACCTCTTTGTATCTGCCGACGCCAAGATCAAGTTCCTGTGGAGCGATGGCAGTGATGTCAACATTCGCATCGAAGAGCTCGTGCTCCATGTCGTCGTCTTCCTCGCTTTCGACGTCTTGGGACGGCGACATTGGCGGCGTCTTCACAACCTGTTCTACTTTAGCTGCCGCGGGTCGGAACTGGAACATTTGCGGAATCGTTGGGCGGCTCCCAGTAGGGTGCACGCGCATGCTGCCATCTCCCATCGAAACTGTGGAATCGCTGCTCGACATTTCCAGCGAGCTCATGGATCGGAAACTTCTGCTTTCCAACTCTGTCGCTGCTCTCCGTTCGCTGGAATACCGCGTTGAAAGCGAACTCCGCGTACTGTCCGACGACAGATCACTCTTTCGTAAATTTGATCTGCGCGGCAACTCTTTCGTCGTGATGCCGCTGCTGCACTTGACACAAATGCGCGCTTTCCGCTTGCCGACGAAATCGCTCAGCCCCTGGTTCGTGACAAGCTGATGCACGCTGCACTGGTTGCAAATCACATCTCCGCACGCGACGCAGTTGTACTTCTTCCGGACAAGCGAGAAGCTCTTCGTACATACGATACAGCATACGCGCTTGCTGAGCGGCACCATGTCGCGAGGGTTCGTGAATACGAGCAGGTCAATGCGTCGCTGGTTTATGTGGTCTCGGATACACGCGACGCGCATCGCCGCAGTGTCGACGATCTTGTGCACGAGCCACGTGGGCAGGCGCTCGCCCAAGTCGTTGATCATCATCGTGTACAGTTCCAGGTTTCCCTGCGAGACCTCGGAGAAAGTCTGCACTGTAAGCGTTTTACCACGCACAAAGAGGTGAGATGTGTCCATCGCGGCCATCTCCTCGAGCTCGATGGATTTCGCCAGCCGGTAGCCGATCTTCTTGCCGTCCTTGTCTTCAAACTGGTCCACGACCTCGACGTAGACGTAGTCTCGATGCTTGGCGACCGATGGCGCCTGCGACTTGATGCAGTGCCACTTGATACACACGAAGCGGTCGTCAGGTGTACGCGGTACGATCGTGTGCAGCACCTGACCGTCGAGAAACTCGGCCGGGTTCACAGCGCTCTCGTGGTTCACAAACTCCTCCGTCGTCTCAGTGGTGAGAGAGTCCATCATCTCGTGAAACGTGGCGTTCACGATGCACTTGCCACGCACAGCAGCGTCGAGTCGTGAGTCGTCCTCGCCGTGCGCGCGGCAAATGGACACCCCCTCGCGGTTCTTGAACGGGTGCCAGCGGATACGACCGAAGCCGTGGCAGAGGTTGTACGCGTCGTCCACGGACTTGTCGATGAACTCGGTGAGCGCAGTGCAGCGCTCCTCCGAGAGATCGAGCTGGGACGTCGACAGCTCATCGTACTGAGACGATGGCGACGATGAACGCAGGGAAGACGAACGCAAGCTGGACATCCCACCAACGGATCCGGAAGGAGAAGCGGCGGTCGGCATAGTGAGCACCGTGCCAGGACTTCCGGAGTGCGTGTTCGTGCTGTTGCTCTTGCTCAGGCTGCCGCGAGCGTTGCTGTTATTTCCGACGATACCCAAACTGCTCGCGATGATGCTGCTCGCGCTCTTCCGGATGCTCTTCCTGGTAATGTTGCTGGCGATGATGCTGCCGCTTCTCGTCCCCGTCGGTGGCTTGTCCACCATGGGCTGAAGCAGTTCCTTGGTCTGCGCCTGCTGGGGCATATTAGCTGCTGCCTCGTCGCCGTTCTGACTGCCAGTGCTCGCTGTGCTCGTGCTGCTGCTGTTGCTGCCGCTGCTACTGCGTTCCTCGGCCGTGGGCTTCTTCTCGAGACTCGTGAACAGCACGATGGGCTTCTGGATGAAGCTCTTGGACCGGGACGCCTTGACACCGGCCGCGGCTGCGAAGAGCTGTCGGTTCTCGGCCTCGAGCTTCTGCCTCTCCGTCGACCCAAGCGACACGCCTCCTCCCCCGCCGGAAGACGATGACGACGACGGGAACGACGACGACACGTGGAACAGCCCGCTGGTCGTCGGCGCAGACATTCCCCCCCTGTTGTTCACTCGCGTGTCTCCGAGTTAATGCGTCGCACACACACACACAGAGACCTGCACTCCTGAATGCGGGACTGCTTGCTTGTTGTCCGGTTTCTCTCGACGGCTTCCACGCAGTCACTCGTTCGCTTGACGTGCGTGACGCAGGTAGGCAGTCGGATACGGGAGGGCGGGTGCTGCTGAAGTCCTTCCGACGCGCTCGCTCGTACAGAGAGAGATCGGCCGCTTCGCTTTGACTGCGCGCGCGCTTTTCTTGCTTCTGATGAGGCCCGGGGGCGTATTTATAAGCGCGCGCTATCCTTTCCTCACCACACTCTCTCTGACTCGATAGCTGTTGACGTACAGTACCAAAGGGATTGGCCAAAAAGACTGAGGTGATGGACCAGATGGCGCGGCTAGGGGAACGAATTGTTGACTTGGTTTCACTATGATGAACCAAATTGCGTCTTTACGCGTTTTGGGTCACCATAGTGAAACCAAGTGAAGGGTTGCTGGCTCGTTTGATGTGCTCGGGAAACAGCCGTTTCACCTCCTCCCGCGCTGACTGGCTGGCTCAGGTCAGAGAGCGAGAGAGACAGTTGTTCATCCATGTGTCGGAAAACGTTGCTAGGTCTTGAACCTTCACGAGTGACTGCGATCATTAACGCGCACTGACGGTCGTTCTTATCAAGGGGAATTTGGTAGAATTTGCAATGGTAGAATGAAGCTCCGTTCTACCAAATTGACATGTTATACCAGAGCACAACAGGGAGAACATGAAAGAAAAGCTGCAAGCAGAACATATACATTTTATAATTTACTTGCAAACAAATCGACACCATCAAGATGCCTATGCAGTCAAAAGGATCATGAAACATAATGTAAGTTTAGTTTGATTGTGAATCACACCTCGCCTAGTGAAGTTCTCGACTAGCTGTGCTTTTTAATCCCCTTTACCGGTAAGTGTACTACATACCGATCAGGGCGCTACCAATATCGCCTAACAGCGTTTGTATTTGACTCACATGAAGCTGGTGAACGCGCATGCGGTGGTGTGATTTATAGTTGCACATAAGATAGAACACTATTAGTGTTTTTACTGCTTTGGCATGATTTTTAGTCGTGCGCATTTCATTTTCTCCTCACTGTACGTTTTATACTGTGTTGGTAGGTGCTTTAGTCATTCTACCACTTTTGCCCGTTTTATGTTGTTTCCTCCGAAGGTGAGGAATGGCCGTCATCGCGAAGAATGCTCTACGCCGTCAGCCCTATACCGGGTAACGTTCTACCATTGCAAATTCTACCAAATTCCCCTTGATAAGAACGGCCCTGAGCATAATAACACGTCGTGGCTGAAATGCGCTGCTTTCCAATACAAAAGCAACACAAATGGAATCGCCACGCTTGTGTGTGTTGCGCTGAACCAGCCAGCCAGCCAGCCAGCCAGCAGTACATGCACCATACATTCAGTTCGCGTTGCGTGTCGAAGCGTCTGTCTTGTCTGTTGGCCGTTTCGCTCTGACCATCGAGCCATCGAGCGAGCCAGGTCTAAATCTTCAGAACAACAATCTCCCCAGCCAAACACGCTTGAATTTATAAGCACAACATAACGCAAGACATCGAATCACTGCAGCTGGGCGACTCTACATACTGGGCGGGCCTTGTCTTCTTCCGACATCCTTTGACGTCGGAAGATGGTTTCCAAGAGCTAAATCGACTGAGCGATGATGGATGGATGGATGGATGAATGCACTTTTAAGCCAGATCGACTGACCATAATTCACTCTCGCAGTTGAGATTACACACGCAGGAAAAACTGAACAAAAAAACACAAATCAGGCCTGTGTGGCTACTGGCATGTCGTTCCCAGTACGTGTGATCCATCATCATGGCCGCGCGCCTCAGCACACTCATCCACTTCGATGGTGATCAATGCTCTCTCGCGTCGGTCTGTCGTTTTGACACGCTCGACCGACCTTCGCTCAATGAGAATACCGGTATGGGGAAATGGGATTGATTTGAGAATGCAGTCAGAGAACAAGTGCCCATGTGAGCCTGCAGCACCTGAAGGAAATTGTTGCTCCGTACCGTAGGTGGCGCCGGGCGGACTTGAATCACTGCGATCGCCACCTCCTTTACCAGCACACAACAGCGCCACGCAGGTGCTGCTGGGACCAAAATGACCCTTCAATCCGATGCAGAGTTTATTCCCTGGTCGCATCAGTGGTCATGATCAGGCTGCGAAGTGCGCAATTTGCTTTTTTGGGCTTTGCGCACAAAAATAATAATTTTTAACCCAGGAATCAGAAAAGGCTTCTTTTTATTGGCTCCGAACAGCTTTTCAAAAAAGAGCGGTATATTTTTTGAAAATGTTCAGACGACATTCAACTGGTATCAGACTCATCTGATAAATACGGAGTCCGACTCAGATGTGTGACTTGTGTATGCCCCGGTTGACCAATACTTTGCTGGCGATCATGAGCACGCAGGTGGTGATCGGCTCGCGCGCCTACGAGCTCTCGGAGACGCTGCATAGCGACGAGCTCGCGCCCATCTTCGCCGACGCATGGACCGCGTCGCGCGTCTGGGACGCGAGCAGGTTCCTCTCCGAGCACCTCGTCTCATTCGCGGCGACGCAGCGCCATCCATTTCACATGACGAGCGTCGACGCGTCAGCAGCTACTGTGATTGAGCTGGGCAGCGGGTGCGGTCTCGCTGGACTCGTCGCAGCCTCTCTCGGTGGCGACGTGCTACTAACTGATCAACGGGAGGCGGTCGAGCTGCTGCAGCGCAACATCGCGGCGAATGCTGCTTCGGAGGCTGAGCGCAGTCGGCTGCATGTGCAGGAGTTCACGTGGGGCTCGGAGCCATCCACGACGCTGCCGCGCAGCACGTACGACTACATCCTGATATCGGACTGTAAGTACAGTGTTTTTGTGATACGTCCGCTTGGCTCTAGCTAATACTGCGAGATGCACTGACCGTTATTGTGTGCTTGCCTCCGTGACAACAGGCATCAATCCGATCTACGGCACCGAGTCGTGGTGCAACCTCGCGCGCAGCATCCGCGCGCTTAGCGACACGCACACGCTGACGTATCTGGCGCACGAGAAGCGCGGCGACGACGAAGCCATGGTGGATTTCCTCGATTTCAGCGAAAGCTTCCTCGTGCACGAGAAGATCGCCACGCGCGAGAAGCTGAGTCTGTATAAAATTAGCCTTCACGGGGATGATACATGCGTGTAAATAGAGAAAAGAAGCACTTGGCAGGATCACACAGCGTTAGTTCTCCACAAAGTCTGCACCCGTACGTGGGTATGGCGACCGAATGGCGAGACTCGATGCAGTCTGGAGCAAGTGAGCCGAGCGCTGTCGGGATCTTTTGGGGTGGAGATGTGATGGTGACAGCGCGAACTTCGTGCAACTCGGCCACACGCAACGGTCGCGCTCATCTGCCGCCCCTGCCAAAGTCCCTGGTGGTCGACAGATCGTGTCCGAGAGAAGAGCTGACTGGATCTTTGTCTTCGCCGTCGCTGTCGCAGCCCGCAAGACGCGACAACGCCTCTCAGACGCTGATCGGCGTGTTGCAGACTCTGCACAGAAGCATCCAGCAGGACGTGATCCAGTTCACGAGCAAAGACCGTGCATTTGATCTGCTCTCCGCGACGAGCGCGAGCATGGGCAGTCCAGGCAAGCAGTACTTCTCCGTTGCCGTGGAAAGCGAAGACCGAGATTATTTCATTAAAGAGCGAGCCACAGAGGCGAACTGGGAGGTTGTCCACGCACACGTGAGTCTGTCTGTACGTACCATACTGTCGGTTCGCTCTGAGGAACATCTTGACAAATCCTGGTCCACTTCAGGCCAACTGGGCTCGGAAGATGCACTGTGCAGTCGACGACCAGCAGCGCTATCACTTTGACAGGCACAAGAGAATTCGCAAACGGAAGCAGCTGAACGGGTCTGTGAACTGCGCTTTTCGGGATAATAACTGATATAGGCGTGTGAAGCTGACGACACTGACCTTCGTTTCTTGGCCATTAACTTTCTCTAGAGAACACGAGTCGTTGGTGAAGCGAGAGACCAAGTTGATCGAGAATCATCAGCACAAGACCCAGCACCTACTCTTCGTGCTTCAGCAAGAAATGGCGAATGAGACCAAACGAGAGATCAGTTGAGTGGCAGTGCTTTTCATCTTTCAACTTTGTGTACGAGGCTCGTACCTGACGTTATATTTTCCTTCGTCTGGCAATGGAAAGTGATGCTCGACTGCTGGAATCCGTCACGACCTGCGTCGCGTCAGAGTAGGAAGCAGATCGCTGCAATAGCGAAAGATCGCTACGAGTCCGCAGATCGGATCATGCGAATCCTAGAGGTAAGAGCAAGCCTAGAAGACAGGCACGACATCTTGACTTTGAGCTCCAATTTGCTTTGATGGCTGGCGGCAGGAGTACAAGATCGTCGGCGGCGTCGAAGCTGCGGAGTATTTGCGAACTGCTGTCGCTGCTGGGAAATCCATGCTTGCTTCATAGTTGAGAGTTGATTTAGAGCACTTGTTTGGTTCAGCGAGAGATTACGTACTCTATTTCCTCTTGTGTGCTCTCATCTTGGACGAGGCTTCGAGTGAAACTAACTCCATGCACAACTAATCCGAGAAAAGTCAAAGATTAGCAACAGATTCGAGCAAAAAGGCGTCATCACTCGGGTGTTTTAAAGTGAAGAGGTGCGAACCACTCACTTCTTTCAGAACTTTGCTTTTCGCAGCACTTGACGACAACGCAGACGTGGTTTGCGGTCGAACTTCTTTGCTGGGCTTCTTTTTCGTCAACACTTTTTCTTTCCCAACCTGCTTTTAAAGGAGAAACATCATTCAGCCCCGGGAACTTGGTGAATCAAGTCTTGACAATACAAGCCTACCTTCTTGGGCGCGCTGTCAGATTTCACCGCTTTCTTCAGGACTCGATCAGTGGTCTCGATCTTTGATGTGACGGATTTCCTTTGCCTTACACAGGATGAAGAGGACTCGGAGCTGAAAGCCACGGATGAAGACGGCTTCATTGACGAAGATCTGTGCTGACTGGAAAGCAAAATCCTTCGCTCTTCTTCACTCTGCGATTTTCGATACAGTCGGTCTTCCAGCTCCATGATCTTGTCTTGAAGCAGGAGCTCGCGTTGTCCTTGCCCTCGGTGCATACCATACTTCAACTTCTGAACGTGACAGTAATGCGCAAGTGAGCGCAGGCGAAGGTTGTCATGTACTTAGATGCAAAACTACAATACCTCCTCCATGAATGGGCTGCACTGATGCTCTGCTGGACCGTGCTTGAGTGATTCGTGAATCCATTGAGGTCCTTGTCCGCTTTTTAGATTTGTAGCAACGTTGAATTGGTCTGTAGCTTCGTGTGGCCGATCAGCTTCGGTCAGCACATCGGATACTATGCGAGATCGCTGTTGTGTTGCCTATTCACACCCACCAAACGTCAGTCTTGAACAAGAAAACATGGGAGTGTTGCGTTTGATGTACCTCTAAGGATAAAACTCCTCGCTCGAGTATCCGCAGACGATTTTCCACCCTACGCAATAGGAATACAAAGCAGAACGATCTTGAGGAAACAACCATTTTCAATAAGATGCAGCTCACCACCTTCGTACGCTGATGTGAACTCCATCAATTGCTTGAACTGGCACTCTGATTCCACCTGCACGGATCTCACCTGGACACGAGGAAGCACAATCCATCTAAGTATATCAACCAAACGAAAACAAGACAAGCTCTAGGTAAATAGAATGCGCTTACCGCCTGCTCAGCCACGAAATCTGCGTCGTGGCGAAGCTTCTGCTCGACCTCGCCCAGCGCGATGAGCATCTTTGTCCGCTGTTGATAATATTTTTCACGTCAGTCAATAATGTTGAGCCAGTCCACCTCTGCTAGACGCACCAGATCATCTGCTCTCCCGAGCGAATCCTCTGCGAGTCGGTTGAAAATTTCTTCTGCTGTGTGCAGCCGCTCAGCAAGCTTGCTGCAGTTCTCGTCGCTTTCTTGCTGAGCGCTCTGAGTGCAAGTCTGGATCATTCGCAGTGCATCCTTGAGCTTGAGCTGGCTCTCTCTCAGGTCATCGATCGCAGAGGTCACGTGGGCGACCTCAGGCGTGTTCACCTGCTTTTGCTCATCGACCTCATTCTGAATCGCAACCACCGTCGAGCTCAGCAGGTGCTGCGTATCGAGGCATTTGCGCAGCATCTCCTTCATCTCGCTGTGAGCGTGAGTCTGCTGCTTGTAAGCAAACTCCATCTTCTCATAGAGTTCGCTCACGGTTTCTTCTTGAACGTTCCTCACTCGAGTCAAGTCTGCTTTCCAGTTTGTCTCGAGTTGATCCGGGATTTGGTCCACAGCTTCGTTCTACAGACATGAAACAAAGAGATTTATTCACACCACTGACCACTGAGGATGTTTGCAACATATGAAGTTTTTGACAGCAAATAGGAAACTTACGAGTCGCTTTAGTTTGCCCTCCATGGTGAAACATTTTTCAGACACTGAGGTGCGCACAATTTCGAGCTCCTGCGAATGAAAGTAGTCACAAGCAAGGGTAGAGTGCATGTCATCATTATCGACGGTTACGTAAACCATAGTACAGGACACAGGTCCGTACCTTGTCGAAGCGATCTGTGACGAGATCTTTCAGGAACCCCAGGTGCTTGTCCGTGTCGAGCGTCGAGCTCTGCATGCCCTCGAGTCTCGTCTCCAGCGTAAACACAAGCGTCTTGAGGTCCTCGATCTCCTGCCCCATATCGCTTTTCACGTCCTTCATCTCGCTCTGCGTCTGCTCTGCGAGTCGCTGCAAGAAGTCCTCGCACTGTCGCAGCTGCTCTTCATTAGCATCCATGCGCGTCTGCTGCGCGTGCATCTCGTGGCTGTGCTTATCCATCCACGCGCTCCACTTAGCGTCCAGCCCTGCGACATCACTGCGTGACTGCTCTGCGATCTGCTCAATGTACTCCTGGTTCAGTCGAAAGACCTTTGAGAGCGAGCCGAGCTTCTGGTCCTGCACGCTCTGCGCACTCTCGAGCTCGGCGAGGCGCTTGTCGAAGCTCTGCGTCGTGAGGCACGCGGCCGAGACGCGCTCGAGCTGCACTTCGAGGAACGAGATGTACGCGTTGCGGTCCGTCAGAATCTTCTTGGCATTCTTCTCGTGGCCGTGCTTGAGCAGCGCGTTGCTGCGCATGTACTCCTCGTAGTACGATCCAGACCCCGCCGCCATGGTTTGCTGCGTTCCTGTTTGGATGCTGGGGGGCATTCATGCAATATGAAAATGCCTCTGGAAATGGGCCAAGTATGGTAAAAAGGTTAAATGTATCAAGGATTATATCGGAGCCTGTTAATAACTATAAAAAGGTAAATAAAGTGTAGAGACCAGCACTCCGATAATTATCTTGAAACGGCGCTCGAAACAACACCACCAATGGGTGACTTTCAAAAACCTACCAAATCAAATATCAAATTAAATTCAATAGGCCTATCAAACCCGGATTTGATAGGGCGAGCAGCACCCACCCAAGCCAAAAACCAAGCAAAACAAAAAACAATCATGCGGCTCGTAGCGCTGGCGCTTGTGATCGTCCTGTAGGACCGTAACCGACGTCGCAGGCGCCGAACGGCCGTTCTGCTGCGTCTCAGAGACTTGCTGCGTGAACGCAACAGCGTCTCGTCGTCGTCACTGCTACCTGACTAGACAGACTCGGCATGGTACGTCATGTACAAGGCTCGAGACCAAGCGACCTTCTTGGCAATGGTGTCGATCCCGCCAGAAACGTTTGATGTCTTGCTCGGTTATTTTGACAAGCACTACGTCGTTAAGAGCGGGCCTGGTCGTCGGGACAGGCCACCTCGAATCCCACACAAGCACGCTGTTATTGCTATGCTGTTACATTTCTACACAAACGCTGTTGGCCACAAGACACTCATGGAACTGTTTGCTGTTCCCCCTGGAACAATCTCGCGTGTGCTGAAGCGCGCAGAAGAAGCGCTCACGTCATCACTACGAGTAATTTCTGCTAGCCGTTGATCGAGACACAACGCATTTGGGCGGCGGCAACGCAGGCGCGCGAGCCACTCGTAACAGGCGTGTTTGGCTTTGTCGATGGCAAGAACTTGCGCGCTCAGGAACCAACAAATGCTGAGCTGCAAATGCTCATTAAAATGGTATATGCTTATGCACATTTGTGTGTTGGATGTTATGCGAGCTGTTGATTAAATGCATGCTAACACTGTGTGTACACATGTCGACTAGGCTGGTTTCACACTGTCCTGGTGACTGGCGTTCTCTGCTATGGCGTCGACTGCACGTTGATCTGGGGGCGGCACAACTGTCCCGGCGGCAGCAGTGGAGATGACGGCGGCAACGACGGTGATCCAGGTAAAATAACAACTCACGAGAAGGCGGCGACGGCTCACGTCGCAAGGCGGAGAACGACGAGGGAGACGACACCAGCAATATCAACAGCAACAGCACCGGTGCGGTTAACGGACAGGGCAGCGAGGAGATAGCGACCACAACCTAGCCGACGATCGAGCAGGAACCGTACGACGAAGCCATGGAGAACGAGACCCAATGATCAAGTACAGCGCACACCGAGGCGAGTGGAGGAGAGCGCAGCTACCAGCTTCCAGACGACGGAGAAAGTGAAGATGGAAAATGAAGGGCGGCGACAACGGCAGGCGTAGCAGTACGACGCATGGCCAGCAGCAAGACACCATCCAGCGAGCACCAGCGGCACCGACGGACCAGTACGCGTCCGTCGTCAAGATGATGCAAGCGTACCCAGACGTGGAACACTCCATGGTCTGGGAAGGAGCTCTCGCCACGATCATTGAGGCGGTGTACATCTCCATGTTTTTGGCACAAATCACCATAAGGCCAAGGACAGATATCCAACTCTCCAACACGACGAAATACGTGAGCTGGTCAACTTCATGAAGATCTACCGGACGTCGAAAACGGCAAGCTGTGTCACCTGGTCGAGGTTGATGCAAAACTTCGCGCGGCTCCTGCACCTCTCGAGGTCGATGTCTCAGATCGCGACTTCTTACGTTGACTGCACGCGACTAGGGCCAGTGACCTGCTCCCCCAGCTGGAGGTTGGAGCAACCATGACCTTGTATCCCAAGCTGGAGATGCTCGACACGCCACCTCTGCAACGCCACTGCACCTGAATAACAAATGGGATCAGGACACCTCTCGGCTCCACGATCACAGCTGGCGGCGACTCCAGCTATATAACAATGGCCAAGAACGAGAACGAGCTCACATGGCGAGTTCTGAGCAACAGTGTGAACCCAACCACGGAGGTCGATGCGAATACGCTGCAACTCAAAAGCACCAAGACTGGAGTCGCGTTCACTGCCCATCTACTGTTCACCAGCTACCCATGGCCGTTACCAACCGGAACCGACCCCAAATCAGCCACGAAAACACTCGACCACCAACGAAAGCACATACTGTGGAAAGAGGAGGTCTAGAAACGATTGGAACTGATTGACCGCCTGAAGAGCGCGAGCGAGCGCAACGAATGATATCATCACGTGCAGAACAGGATAGTGAGGAGCATCTGGTTGCACCGGAACTGTGTAACGGCCTTCCAGGTATGGGTTGTATACCACCTTTCCACCCTCCAACTCAACCTCCACCATGCAGCGCGTGCATTCAGTCCCAACTGCCCCTTGGCAGCAGGCTGCGGCGAGAATAAGGAAGACTCAGCGCACATCTTCTGGACTTGCGGTCGTGCTCGATTGGCCTGGACTCAACTCCTGGAGCACTGTACCAAGGACAAGAGCACCAAGACCAGCCAAGCCACCAGACTAAGTCTTCTGCTGCCTCACATTGCACTACAACATGCGCAACCAACAGCGCCAGCGTTTATCAGCGAAATTCAGGAAACATTCGGCTTTTACACCAAAGAGCATGTGGCGGCAATGCAGCTCATGTGGTTTGTGTGGGCATCAGTGATCCCCACCATGCTATAGCAGCTCAGAAACGCCACTGTACATGAAGAAGCAGAAATCCTGCCAGCCGCCGCCCTGCGCATCTGGTCCGCAGGACTACGACAAATGCAGGCAAGAGTGACGAGAATGGTACTACAGCGAGAAACACGCATCACGGACATCTGCCTACGCCAATGTGTGGCTGTACTCGAACACGGCGAACCCAGTACCGGCCCGCAAGAATGGCGGCGAGCGCGACACTATTTCGATGGAGGCGCGCGCGGGAATTCAGGACCAGGAGGCGGATGGGCTCTACTCAACAAATCACCAGGCACCGACAACTGGGAGCTCAGAACAGAGGATACAAGTACCAATGCCAACAACAGACGAACAACTTCTGCAAATATGAAGCACTCAAAGACGGAATGGCGTTCGCTTTGAGCGAGCTAAGGAATACCAACACGTACTTGGAGGTCAGGGGCGACAGCAACGTGATAATCGAGCACCTCAACGGCTTTGTGAAGGCCGTACAGCTCCAACAACAGCAACCAGAATTAAAGAACTCGTCAACAAATTTAAGTGGGTGACTTGGACACACATCAGAAGAGAACGCAACACCATGGCTGACTGGCTAGCAAACCAGGCGATGGATACCCAAGAAGCAGCAACTCCCACTCTGGCATCGGTCGGACCTAAGAAACGACGATTTGAACAGCTCCAACAACGAATGGCAACGGATACCAACGAGGGAGAGGACACAACCAAGTCCATATACCTCCCAATAACCCTCTTACCGTAAAACCTTACTCTTATTCGACAGCCATGTCAACATGTGGACAGGTTTCGTGACGACCTCTGAAATAAATGTATTATAAAATTCACAGGGAGTTTGTAAAAAGGATCTCGACATGAGAATCGTGCAATTGTGTGTGTGAGTGTTGAGACTGATACAAATGTTATCAGACCGCCTAAATTGTGGGCACACCTCATCATGGGAACTTTCAGGCTCAAAGCATTTTTTTTGCGGTAGTGCCCGGTTTGGGGTTCTGGGTTCAGCGTCCCCCTGAAGCTTGAAAATATGCTGGACTGGAGGTTGTCATGCTGAATCTAACGCAAACGCTGCAGCAAATCAAGCTTTATTCAATAGAGCTCAGAATGTTATCGACTACATCGTTTTCAGAAGTAATCTCTCCAATTTCGACAGCGAGAAGCTTTAGCTTTTCAAGCCTCTGAGCTAAGTAATCGTATCACTCATGTGTGCATAAATCTATTTCTTCTTCTTTCTTTGAGATTGGGTTGAACTCATTCGCAATTGTTGATGCCGAAAGGCACCTCACGACTCAGAAACCCACTCGACCATGTCACTGCGAGAAGGGGATCGCAACTTGAAGTGACCATCAGCAGCGCACTGTAAGTCCAGCGGAGAGTGCAGCTGCTCACTCCAGCGTTGGTGCAGTCGCTCCTTAAGATGGCGGTTCCACGTGATGTCTGCGAGTTGGCAGGCGCTCGGGTACCCTGGCAGGACCTTCATCAGCACAAAGTTGATGCGGGCCGCGCACTGGAGAACTTCCTCAGTCCAATGGGCCGAAAAATCGTCCCAGAGCAGCAGCACTGGAACGGCTCTATCCGGTCGCCAAAGTTGTACTCGAGAAACTGGACGGACAGGTCCGAGTTCCACCAGGCGGTGGAGTTACCGAAAATGCGAGTACCGGAGGTCTTCTGCAGTAGCTTCATCTGCTTCCACATCCGCACTCCAATCCCGTGCCGGCTCGCCTTGTTTTCTGCGGCGACGTCGGTCTTCTTGGACTCAGCAGTCTTCACGACGATAAACGGTGCGTACTTCCGTCCAAACGAGTCTCCGAGGAGCATGCATGTGATTCGCTCCTTGCCTTTGCCCCTGACCGCACCCAGACGGTGTTCACACCTCTTGAATCGATCGTTGACATGGGAAGGTGCTCGAAGAAGGCAAACGTCTGGTCGGCATTGAAAACCACGCCGACTTGGAGCTCGTGCATTCGCTTTGCGAGATCATCACGGAACTTGAGCTGGACGGCGTTGCTGTCTACTGGAGACTTCTGGCCTTGTCGCGTGGTGCTCGAAACGACAAAGAGTGGCGAGTCAGAAAGGCTTGTCGCCAGGACCACGACGCAGAAAACACTTCAAGAGAGACACACCCACCTCCTGTGCCACTTGGAGTGCCTTTCGCTGCAGCATCGTAGCGGAGATCGGAGCGCCTTGCGCTCGATAGTCGTGCACTCACTGCAGAATGTCGAGCTCAGCGTCGCTTGACAAAACTGTCGCAGTCTCTGCCTCGCGCAGTCACCTCTGGTCGCTGGTCGCTTGGTGCTCGCACGCCGCAGAAAGCACGCTGGAGCGCTTGTGCCACAGATGGATGCTTTTGCGCTTCGTCTCGTGCTGGTATCCCTTGTGGTCTGGGTAGAAGCGCTCCAGTGTGCTCGCCATGTCGGTGTTTTGGAAATGCTTTACGACGGTGAGACGAAAAGTGGATCGTTGTTTGGTACTGCTCGCTCGTACAGCAGGGGCTTTGAGCCACCGCTCTCGGTCAGCTTCTGTCGCCCTTTCGGCATGGTGCAAAGTGATAGCTGTTGTGTTTGCACCAGGTCATGAGATTGCTGGGCACCAGTGAACTTGACAACGTGTTTTTACAGCGCACGGGTAATTACGCGTGTCGGATAAAAAAATGAAAAACTGATTTTTTTTCCTTGCACTCTGATTGGGCAGAATTCATTGTCGGATGGAAGAAAAAGTCGGATAAAAGTAAGGTTTACGGTACTTTGGAGTATCTTAATTTAATAATAGATTTCCTTCAAAATCAAATCAAACGCCACCAATGTTGGTACTTTCAGCGAAGGAAATATAATTATACATCCGCCTGCCCGCCTGTTCAAGCTTCAAGCTGTTGGTGTGATTCAACAACAGTAGCAGGCACTTAAGCGAGAATTGATCTGCACTTGGAGCGCTTGCAGATGGCTGATGAGCACGAGGAAGCCACGTCCTCGGCTCGTGCTCATATCAGTGAACACGTCCGACCAAAAAGAACAACAAGCTGCTCGGACGTTTCACTTGTCTCTAAAAAATCTGGAAAAAAATCGAACTTTGGCTCTTGAGAAACCCCGACATAAAAAATATCGAGTCTGTGTCCAATGTAGCGTGGTACACCTCAGGAAAACCGCCGATACAAATTCCCAGTCAGTGTTGATTATTAGTGTAACGCAACCGAAACGACATATCCAACTAGGACATCTTCGACGGAAACCGTCCCAGAACAAAAGATCATCATCAGTCATGCACAGGCCTCTTGAAAATAGGCATATCAGTACATTTCTGCCTAATCCTGTTTTCAAAAAATGCCTAATGTTGAGGCCCAATTTCCTCTTTCAAGTCAGTAAAAACGTCAGTTTTAGAGTCCGAGAGCACGAATTTATGATGAAATTCAGGGCTTACTGGCAAATACTTCGGAAGTAGATAAAAACTACGTGCGAACAGTAGGTTGCGAAGTACTTATCCAGTATTTACGTATTTACCTCACATTCGCACTCTTATTAGAAAGCCCCGCAAAGAGTGCTCGCATTGGGCTAGGCTTTACTATGCCACCTTAGTCTCAGTTTGTTGTTGTTAACGTATATAATCTCTGCTATCAAAGTCTTGCGTTCGTTTAAACGGTTTGTCAACATATCTTACTATTACTCCTGCAAACTCCTGCATCCAAGGAGCCACACGGTCAAGTCACAATGTTCCAATGTATAATTACACTTAAATAAAACAACTTGCAGCTTTCTTTACAGTAACCAGTCGACCAAGACCGCAGGCATAGCAAGTGTATCTATCATTGAGGCTGATGTTTGTATATCGAGCTTCACTATCAGCACCTAATATGCCTAATCACGATTTTCAGATCCGCCTATTCTCATGACAATTAGGCTAATCTGGCGTTTGCCTATTTTTAAGAGGCCTGGTCATTCAGGCAAAAGCGAACGGCCCCCGACGAGAAAGCTTCTCCTTGCTGCTTATTCCCCCACGCGACCGACCACACAGCACACAGACATAGGACAGAGCGCTGTTGACACGCGTGAGCGAGTGAGAAGCTTCTCTCTTTCCATCCTTCTTCTGTGTGCGTAGGCAGCTCTCTCTCTCATGCCTTCATCAGCCATCGCTTTCTCTGTGACTGACTGTCTTAGTCGCCTCTCTCTCTGTCATTTTCGCAAAAGATCGCACCCCAACAGACTCAAGACAGACGCAACACCAGTACATACAGACGCAAGACAGATTGAGATGAGCTCGAACGCCGGCGGCAACAAGACGCAGTGGAGCGCGATGGATCTGCACACAGCACGGTTCGTCGGCAATCGCACCAACGCCAGTGGCTCGGCCATGAAACTGGACGACAGTGGGCTCTCGGCGCGCAACATTCTGATCCGCAGGAAGCTCATGGAGCGCAAGCGCTTCGACTCGGCCGACTACGCGATGAGGAAGAACGAGGAGGACGGCGCGACCGCCGAGGCCATGACGGACACGAGCGGCCCTGTGGGTGGCGGTAGTCACAGCAGAGCCTTTACTCAGCAACAACAAAATTTCAACTGCCCTGTCGCTCAAGCCATCAATAGCCGCTCGATGAGCTCCGGAGCGACGACGCCGTTCTCGCCCGCACAGGTCGGCGCGTCGGTGTTTTACAGTGCGCTGGGCGGCGACGAGAGCGACGAGAATGTCAACATGGACGCGAAAATGAGCAACCCCCCAAGTACCAGCCACGCGGACTTTTCAACCAGCAAGAGCTACGCGGTGACACAGGCCGCTTCTGCGACAGCCGTGGCCGCAGCGCGCAGTGCGAATCGGTACGGGAGCCTGCCGGCGCCACCCGGAGGCGCGCAGTCGGCGCGGAATATTTTAATTCAGAAGAAGCTGCGCGAGAAAAAGCATTTCGACTCGGCCGACTACCAGCTGGCGCAGATGAAGACCACGCCGCCGCCTTCAAGCACAGATAATAACTCGTCGGTCGGTGAGGAAATCAATACTGCGACGCCTATGGAAATCGACCTCACGCCCGTGGTAGAGCCCGCGGTGGAGAGCATAAACTCGCCCTCGGCGGCCAGTATCGCACAACGCAGGATGAACGCACAAATGAGCCCGTCAGTGCGCGGTGGGAAGTACGGCAGCGGCCTCTCAGGCGCAAACGTGCTGCTCATGCGGAAATTGTCGGAGAAGAAGCGCTTCGACTCGGCTGATTACCACATGGAGGCGGCGCCCATGGCTGCAAAGGCGAATCAGAGATTTTTCGTCGCAGCCGCGGCTCCAGCGCCTCCGACGAGTAGCTCCTCGACTCATGCAGTGGTGGCACCGCCCGCGCCTCAGGTGGCTGTGAGCAGCACTGGCGGAAACGGCGGATCCAAATACGGGAAGCTATCTGCAGTCAACGTGCTGATTCGCAAGAAGCTCAAAGAGCGCAAACGCTTTGATTCGGCCGACTACGCGATGGAAAAGCAAGGGCGCCGACCGCCGCACAACGGAGACCAGGGCGGATCATCAGGTATCCTCCAAGGGGGCCACGTCGTCATGGGAACACCCATGACGCACAATGTGAACATGGCGTCGGCGCCTTACGCCGCCGCTGAAGATAACAAGTCGATCAGCCACCAGGTGAAGCACATCAAGCTCTCGGAGGAAGGCGGCGGGTGGTCCACGCGCGTGCCTGCGACTTTTTCTTCTTCTTCTGGCTCGGCGTCAGGCTCGTCGGCATCTTCCAACTCGGCGATGCCTAAACATGGATTAAGCAGCCAGAACAGCGCCATGGCCGCCATGGGGGACAGTCGCCAGCGCAAGCTGAGCGAGCGGAAGCGCTTCGACTCGGCCGATTACTGCAAGGAGGCGGCATAACCCACCAAGCAGCCTACGTAACTACAGCCTTTGGTTCCGGTCCAGTCGACCTGGCGTGGGTACGGCATTATATAAATATTGAGAGAAAATACAGGGCGCAAGTGAGCAGTGGGGGAGGGGCAACGCCGAGCGGTTGGCCAAGCGCGCTTGCGTGCCTGTGGAAGTATATAAGAGAGTGTATTTAGGTTTGAAGAAGCGCGTTTGCCCAGTGAGAGTCGATGCAGTTATTGATGAGCTCTTCGCTCAGCGAGCGCTGTGGGCCATTCATTTCGTGATGTAGCCATGTCGCACAGCTAAAGTCCATCTGTATGGTCAAATCAAATGCAAAGTTTATTCAGTATGGAATGTGCAATTTGTGTAAAGAGAAAAGAGAGGCTCGATGCACTTGACGTGCAAGTCTCAGCGTGGCATTCGACTGGCTAGCTTAGTACCCCGTCGCGTAGCGGTAGCCCTTCCAGTCCTGCGGCGTCTCGTAGTTGTTCTCCTTGAGCACGCCCATGAGGTGCTTGCAGGGGCCATCCTGCGGGCGGATCTGCTGCGCGTGCGAGAGGTAGTGACGCGCCTTGGGCCAGTCGCCCGCGAGGTACGCCTCGACAGCACTAGCAGTCGCCTCGAGGAACGCCGGCTCGAGCCCCTCGCGGATCTCCATGTACTCGGGGTCGTTCTCAAAGTCCACGGGCTGCTGCAGACCCGTGCTCGGGTCGATCTTGGGCGTGCCAAAGCCCTTCTTGTGCACCGTCACATCAAACGTGTAGATGGTCACGGGCGTGTCGACGCCGCGGATGCTCATGCGGTCCATCTTGCGCAGAAACTTGCGCGCTCCGGGCGAGAGCAGTGCCACGAGCCAGTGCGATATGTTGATGGGCGTCGCGAAGATCTTGGAGCCGGCCTCGAGGCGGTCGGCCATCTCGACGTGTGGCGAGATGTACGTGGCGTCGATCTTGAACTTGGAGCCGATGGCGCCCTCGACGGCCCAGCCCACGTGCATGCCAAAGCCCATCTTGATGCGGAAGTCCGGCCCGAAGCGGCGCACGACGGCCTCGTTCTTGAGGTACTCGGTGAGCGGACCGTCCGTGTTGGCGTTGTCCAGGTCGATCATGCACTTGATGAAGGCCGTGAGCGAGCTGTCGGCCATCTCCGTGGGCGTGATGCGGCGTTGCTTCGTGCCGGCGCCCGAGTTGGGCGGGCACGTCACGCCCTGGTTCACCTGCACGCGGTCCTCTTCGGTGGGGCAGTCCGTGAAACGCGCGAAACACGGCATCTCGCCGTCGCAGATCTTCCACGAGAGCAGGAACGCGTCGCCGACGTTTTTGTTGGCCATGCCGTAGTAGTGGTGCGTGCCCGAGTGCATGATGCTCCCGAGCTTGTTGACGTACACCATGACTTCCTCCTGGAGGCACTCGGTCGTGTCGGTGAACTGCCGGATGTCGCAGAAGCCGTAGATCGCCGTGATCTTCTTGCCGGGAAGCATCGGGTCGAGCTCGCCCGAGCCCATGTTCTTGCCGATGATGTCGGCGCCGGCCGCGCCAAAGCCCACCTGCATGAGCGTGCCGATCTTGGAGAGCGTGATCTCGAGCAACGCGGTCTCAAAGCCCTGCTCCTTGGCGTTCTTGCGGATCTGCGCCTGGTCACCCGACGTCTGCACGCTTGCGAGCGGGTTCTCGGCGAGCTTCTGCACAATGTTCATCATGCGCTCGATCGGATCGAGCACGAGCAGCCGCGTCGTGCGCACGAAGGACGTCGATGCCGTCACGAGCACGACGATGATGAAGAACGTCTTGAGGATGTTGTAGGCCGCGGCCGACTTGACGACCGACGAGACGTCGAAGATTGCGATGCTGATGCACGCGCTCGTGACGTCGGGCGCATCCACCGCGATGAACAACGTGTTGTAACATCCGTAGGACTTGACGATGTTGATCTCGCTGTCGCGGAACTTGGCCTTCACGCCCGGGTAGTCGAGGCACATATCGGCCACAGTCCAGCCGTTTGATGGGTTCGCCGTCAGGTTGTATTCCGTCCAGGGCGAGTCGGCCGTCTGGAAGCGCACGCCCGCGAGTGCTGTCGACAAGTCAGCGGTCGAGACGTTGGTCATTTCCAAGAAGATGAGGTTCCCAGCGTCGCGCACGTAGCCGAGGAACAGGCGTTGGTACTCGACCGAGGTGAGCGGCGCGAGGCCCGAGGACACGAGCATGTGGACCGCGCGCAGTCCGTATTCTTGGTACCGGTACTCGTGCTGGTTGTAGCCGCCGTCGAACACGGGCAGCAGCATGATGAGGAAGAGCACGAGGATCACGACGCGCTGCACGGTCACCTCGCCCATTTTCGAACCAACCTTGCTCTCCTTGAGCTGCGTTGACTGCGTCTCGTCGTCCTTGTGCTTGAGCTTGAGGATCTTGACGACCCGGAAGAGCCGCACGGCGCGCACGACCCGCACGATCCGGCCAGCCTTGCTGCCTGCCTGCGTGGCCTTGCTGGCCTTGACCGCCGAGGAGCTCGAGCCCGTGCCGATGATCTCGCTCCAGACCCAGCCAATGTCGGGCAGCACGGAGAACGTCGCGATGAGGTCGAGCGCAAAGTAGAAGCTCAAGAGGT
Source organism: Globisporangium okanoganense (assembly GCA_023334035.1). Classification (NCBI taxonomy): domain Eukaryota; phylum Oomycota; class Peronosporomycetes; order Pythiales; family Pythiaceae; genus Globisporangium; species Globisporangium okanoganense. The sequence continues at coordinate 27,715 of JAASFY010000277.1, forward strand.
ACTGATACTTGCAGAAGCACGACGCGAGGAACTCAACGGAGAAGAGCACGAGGCAGATGGTCGCGAGCGAGAAGAACGCGTTGTCGGCCGTCACGGTGAAGAGGCTCGTGCGCACGTCGTCGCCGAAGAGCGCGTAGATGGTCACCACGAGCATGAGGATCGTGAACCAGCGCGAGTCGAGCAGCAGTAGCACCTTGCGGCGCAGTGGCGAGAGCTTCTCGAGGTGCTCGGTCGCGCTCAACGGCGCCCCGTTGGGCTTCTTATTGCCGCCATTGGTGCTGCTGTTACTACCACCAGTACCGCTCGCGCCATTCCCAGGCTTTTTGGTCATGAACGACCGGCTCGTACCCATCTTGATGGGCAGCTTGGGCGTCAGCGATGACGCATTCGGGTTCTTGAGCGTCACCTCGGGCGACACGCGGTGGTTGTTGCCGATCATGACACGAGGGCGCGTGTGTGTGTGTGCTCTGTGTGTGCTCTGTGTGTGTG
>JAASFY010000278.1:0-28201 GCA_023334035.1 Globisporangium okanoganense
GGATTTGTGAATGAAGAACGCCATTTGATTCGTCTTTGTCTGCACTACGATTGGTTAAAATTAGAGCTGAAACAACCCAGTTATTGGCTGAAAAGAAGCAAAAATGTCACTGAACCTATTCCTATTTCCGGCACTGTATATCTAAGCAACGCCTGGACTTTCCCCGTACATTATGGAAAAAATGACCAAAGGCTGGGTCCTTTCGTCCTTTCCCAGTTGTCCGGCACAATATCTATTGGAGTTTTTGAATGAAACTATTTTATTTTACGGTAAGGGGAATGTAAATGCAAGCACACTATTACCGTGCCGATGTTGTCCTGTCCCGCCAACCTTGAGTTGGGGTTATATGGATACAATCATACATAGACCTGCTGACTGGCCTCAAACATGAGTATTTCCACTCCATACATTATCTGTTATAAATGACCTTTGCAAGGTGATATTTGTCGGTTTTACCAATCAAGTATGAAGTATGAAAGGGAATATGACGCTCCTATATTAACAGTGTGGAAAGAGGACGGTGGACCGATTTTATTACATTTAGACAGAATATTTATTTAGGAGGGAGCAAGTTGGAGAGGTTTGTCTGTATTTCCACCTTCGCAATTTTTTATTGTGGTAATATTCAACCCAGAAAAGAAGATCTTCACACCACTTTCACAAAAGAAAGAAACAAAATGGCGACGTCACCATTGCTGCAGGAGCTGGCGCCGCGCGTGCGCGTGGCGAGGGCCTCGGACCGCGTCTACCGAGACGAGTGCGCCTTCTCCTTCGACTCGGCGCTCTCCGCCAGCGGCCTCTTCACGAACCTCAGCTCCTTCACGTCCTTCGGCGCCGCGTACGTGCCGCTCGACCTCGCGCGCCACAGCTCGTCTGGCCCACAGTTGTATCTGCACCAGACGCACCGCCGCGTCAAGAAAGCCACGACTGCCACCACAGTTGCTACTGATGGCGGTATGGCTGTGGACGAACCAGCTGTGCCCATCAAGCTCGCGATCGGTGGTGAGGGCGGCTTTGCGGTCAATGCTGAGGACAAGTACGACCTTGTGAAGACGTATGAGCTCGTGGCGTTCTCGTCCCAGAACGTAGAGCTCCTGCGTGTGGCTGTGGACTCGCAAGAGGTGCCGCAGAAGATCCAGGAGGCCGTGCAGGCGCTACTCAATCACGCGGGCAACACGGTGCAGGAGGAGGTCTCGTCGTGGGCCGAAGAGCTCAAGGAGAGTCGGTATGCGGACGCGCTGATCCAGCTCCCAGCCGCGCCCAAGATCTCGGCGAGCCCCGCGGCGTGGAAGTGCCAGGCCGTCAGCTGCGACAAGCAGGAGAACCTCTGGCTCAACCTCTCGGATGGCTTCATCGGCTGCGGCCGCAAGAACTGGGACGGCACGGGCGGCTGCGGCGCCGCGCTCGACCACTACAAGGACACAGGCAGTTTGTACCCACTGGCAGTCAAGCTGGGCACGATCACGGCCGAAGGCGGCGACGTGTACAGCTACGCGGCCGACGAGGACGACATGGTGACGAACAAGCACTTGAAGACCCATCTGCAGCACTTTGGCATCAACATCAACAACATGAAGAAGACGGACAAGTCTATGAACGAGCTCCAGGTTGGACTCAACATGAACTACGAGTTTGACAAAATTACCGAGTCCGGCAAGAAGCTCCAGCCTGTCTCAGGCGCTGGCTACATTGGATTCAAGAACTTGGGCAACAGCTGCTACATGAACTCGGTGCTGCAGCTCATTTTGGCTTTGCCTGAGATCAAGCGCCGCTACTTTGACGCAGCAGATGTGATCTTCAGCACGGCAACAGACCACCCGGCGGACGATGTGTCGGTGCAAATGGCCAAGCTGGCGAACGCGGTGCTCTCGGATGTCTACAAGAAGACGCTTGGCTCTGATGAGAAGGATGAGGATGAGGATGACCTCAGCAGTATTGAGCTCCGTCCGAGCACGTTCCGAGGTCTCGTGGGCAAGGGCCACCCGGACTTCTCCACGGGTCAGCAGCAGGACGCGGTCGAGTACTTTCAGCACCTAATGGAGTTCCTCACACGAAGCGAGCGTGTCGCCGCTGGTCGCATTGGCCCGCTCTTTGATGATGGTGATAACACTAACAGAGGTTCCGCTGACCTCCCAAGCGCGAGTCTATTCAAGTTTGCGTTTGAAGACCGCGTTGAGTGCCTCGCGTCCAAGAAAGTCAAGTACGTGCCCCGTGACGATTCGTTCATTCAGCTGCAGATCCCACTGGACGCGGCGACGAACGCGAGCCAAGTAAATGAATACCAGAGCATTGAACAGAAGCGCCAGCGTATTGATGATGGCGAGAGCAAGCATGGGCAGGGCGACAAGGACAAAGTCGTGCCAGTCGTGCCGTTCCACGCCTGCCTCGACAAGACGCTCGCGCCTGAGGTCATTGAGGATTTCCTCTCGTCCGCCACGGGGAAGAAGGGGCTCGCGCAGAAGACTGTGCGCTTCAAGTCGTTCCCAAGGTACCTGCTAGTTCAGATGCGGCGATTCTACGTCTCGGAGGACTGGACGCCCGAGAAATTGGATGTTGTTGTAAATGTCCCCGAAGAACTCTCGCTGAGCCAGTACCTGTCCTCTGGCCTGCTTGACGGCGAGGAGCTCCTGCCAGAAGACGCCTCGAGCTCGGCTTCAGGCGCAAGTGCAGTATCGTCGGAGGCCGTGGTGACGCCAGACGACTCGCTCGTTGTGCAGCTCGTGTCGATGGGCTTCTCGGAGAATGGCTGCAAGCGCGCAGCGATCGCCACAAAGAATGCGGATCCTGAGACCGCGATGGAGTGGATCTTCAGCCACATGGAGGACCCGGACTTCAACGACCCACCAGACCAGCAGCAGAGCGCTTCGAGTGGCGGCGGTGGTAGTGCGTCGTTCAACATGGAGCACGTTTCGATGCTGCAAGCCATGGGCTTTAGTGAAGACCAAGCCAAATGCGCGCTGAGCCAGACGGACCACAGCCCGGATCGAGCGGCCGAGTGGATCTTCAGTCACATGGACGACCTGGATGCTGCTGTCGCGAAGGTGCAGAGTGAGAGCTCGGCTGCTGCTTCGAGTACCCCAGCTGCGGCTGCAGCTGGGCCAGCCAAGCGCCTCGATGGTACCTCTGGAGAGTACTCACTTGTGGGCTTTGTGAGCCACATTGGCAAGAACACCAGCTCGGGCCACTACGTGAGCCACATCAAGAAGGACGGTCGCTGGATCATCTTCAACGATGACAAGGTCGCCGTGTCGGAGGACCCACCGCTGGGCTCCGGTTACCTCTACCTCTTCCGCCGCAAGGACGTCTGAGGCGTCAAATTTTATATTCCTCCTTCAGCAGATGAGCCGTCCGAGCTTGGCTTCGTCGATGATTTCTTCAAACTCGCTCCCGTAATCGAATTCAAAGTCGTTCTCTACGATCTTCGCCTTCAAAGCGCTCGCTTTTGCTTTCGTTGTGTCGCTGGTACTGATAAAAAGCTCCTCCTGGTTACCCTCTCCGACAATTTCCGACATTTTTGAGCTCGATTTCTTGAATTTGCTGTCACTGCCGTCCAGCTTGCTGAGCTTGCGCTTGGATTTCTTGCCTGTGCCACCGGTCTTGGAGGACTTGTTGCCTTTCTGCATGGACTCGGGGATCTTGAAGTCGATGTTGAGAAACGACATGTCGTCGTCGTCGTCATCCTGCGGGTCTTCACTCATAGTTTTCGCTCCATTTGTGTGCTTGGCGTGCAGTTCTGAGCGACTCCTGTTGCCTTTCATGCGAGCTGGTGGCGTGGCACTCGCGCCAGACAACGGAGTTCCACTCCCAGCAGCTGAACTGCATGAGCTAGCCGCCTGGTGCTTCTTCAAGAGCGCTTGACGGGCTGCGAGCTTCGCCAGGAGCCGCGTCTGTCGCTCTTCACGCGCCATGGCGATCCGCTCGCGCTCCTCGCGCTGCTGCTCGGTGCTCTGCTTCTTGATTTTCACCTCTTTCGACCGACGATGCAGTCCTTTCAACAGCAGCCGCGCGAGTTTCTCCTCGCGCTCCATGAGCTTGCGCTCGTTCTCCTCATTCTGTTATAAAGTAGGCACGGAAGATAACTATGAGTCCTCTGATAACCAATTTCCGTATCCCAATACACAGCCGCATACCTCCTGCTCGTGCCTGAGCTTCTGCTCGTGCTCCATCCGGCGTTTCTCCTGCGTTTTCCGACAGAGCAGCTTGTGTTTCAGCTCCTCTTCACGCTTCACCTTGTCCTCCATCGCCTGGTTCACGAGCTGCAGCTCCGTCTCGGCCTCAGTCTGCACTCTCCCAGATGAATATCCACCACCTGAGCCTCCGCCGCGACCACCACTGCTGTTTAGCGGAGGTGCCACGGGAACTAGGCGAGGAGGTCGGTTCCTTTGATTCCGCTTCTTTGGCGTCCGAGATGCCCGCGAGTTGATTTCTAAGCCAACCGTGTTGAGTTCACTGTCGTCATCGTCGACATCAAGAACGGCAGTGCGTTTCACTGACAGCACTGGCAGTCGCTTCAAAAAGCTCGCGCCTGCGGGCAGCCAGTAGGAGCGCTTGATCACCGCTTCCACCTGAGCCTTGGGCTGGGGCTTTGCAGCTGTTGCTTTGAATTTGGCTCGCTTCTCGCTCTGTCGTTGAACTCCAGTGCCGGTATCATAGTCGTGACCCGGCTGACCGTCCACTGAAGACGGACGTGTTACCGAAGTGTCCATATCCAACGACCCATCTGTGTCTACGTGTCCACCTCTGCTTTCTGTCAGGCGCCAATAGCGTTTCAGCTGCTGTCGAGTCAGAAATCCGCGAGCGAGGGCCTGGAACTTGCTGATGCCGTCAATATCAATTGCAGCGACCCACTGCAGCCGTCTGCGGATCAGAAATCCGCGGATCACGGCCTGGATGCGGCAGATCACGTAGAGCACGTCCAGGTAGATGAGGCGCGTCATGTAGCTCTTCACGTTGCTCTGGATCACTGTTGCCGCATGATATCTCAGGCGCTCCTCGTTTATCTTCACCATCATCGTCCACACAACCTTCCTTGCGATTGTCATTCGGACCACACTCTGAATGAGCATCGCCGCGTACTCGCGCTCCACGATGAGCTGCTCGCGAGCCAATCTGCACGTGTAAACTCGGAGATGCCGCGTGATAACCATCGACGCGAGGTTAACCACTTCCTCATACTGCGCAGCTCTTAGAGATTGGGTATACGCGCGTGCGATGACGCCTCGCCACCGGCTCTGAATGCGAGTCACTGCGAGCGACTGAGCTACGTGCCACCGCTCCTGGCTTCTGCGGAATGCGCCTTGCACGCACGTGGCGGCGTAGTGAAGACGATTGCGTAAGCGTTTGGCCTCGCGCACCTGCTGTCGATGTAGCTTGATTGTGATCTCTTCGATCTTCTTCATCTGGACAACAAAGTCAACAACTCCGTGGGTGAAGATTGACAATGGCAGATAGAGTAGAGTGATAGGATAGAAGCATAAGGGCAAAAACCTCGGTCTCGATCTTCTTCTGCTGTTTGTCAATGGCGTCCGCCTGCTTCTCGAGCTTCCGCTCGGCGCGCTGCTTGGCCGCAGAGGCCGCCGTGAGCGTCGTGTCGTGAAAGTTGTCACCATGGCGCTTGGTGAACTTGTTGGAGATGCCTGGCAATGGGAACACATCATTTAATCAGCTCCGCCATAAAGCAAGCATCAGCATTGTCAGACGCACTCCTCACACAACCACAAAATGCGTACCTGCTTGGAACATCGTCGGCTTGGCGTTCATGCTCTCGCCGCGCTCGCCCATCGTAAGCCGCTCTTTCTCTCACGTCTCCCAGTTCTGGCTGACAGACCTACTGTAGTGCTTCACAAAGTTGCCATGACGACGTTTTCCTTGCACTCGCTTCTATAACAAGCCTCAGCGTCTATTATCGGCCTAGAGCTGGGTCATAATTAGAGCAGCAACACATCAACAGACACCACACACAAGGAGCATAAATCGGATTCATTCGCTCACCTAGCGTTGCGTTTTTTCTACTGGGGGATGACGACGAGCTGCGCCAGGATGAGCGACGTGAGCAGCGCGCGCGCGTCCTCCTTGTCCGTCTCGACCACGGTCTTCGCAGTTTCCTTCCAGAGCGTGAGGCGCGCGTCGAGCGACGGGATGCTCATGAACACCGCGTCGCCCTGGCCCTGCGAAATGTAGACCTGGGCATTCGGATCATGCTAGAGACAAACAGAGAGAGAGAGAGCAGATAGTGTAAGCCAGGTTAGCCTATGAGGCACCTCTGATTCAGTTTCAGTGTAAACGAAGGACGAACCGCTTTGATCTGCTTCTCGAGCTTGTCTTCGTCCACCTGGCCGAGCAGAATCGCGCTCTTCTCGCGATACTCGATTCGTTGTGAGCTGCTACCGTTGATCGTTGAACCTGAAGGCGACAGTGTCGAGGTTAAAGCACCAGCTTTGCGTTTGCTCGATGCTTTGGACGAGGCCTCAATGGCTACATTCTGTTGTTGGTACCCAGATGAGACTTGGTTTGCTACTGGTGGTGGCGCTTCAAGGACAAATGCCTTGCGCTTGACGCTGAGCACGCCACTGATGGAGACGGCCACCTTGCCGCTCACCTCCGTCAGCGTGGTCTGTGCTGCCAACTGTCCTTCGACAAAGACCATACAATGGATCAGTTACAAGACAACGCAGCGATTATGTTCACAGTCCTAGATCAGGGTACGTACACTGGGGTCGAGCTTGCCGTCAATGTACTTTTGCGACTTGTCAAGCAAAATCGGCTCAAGCGCGCGCATGGGGACTGTAACGAGCTCCGTCTTGGGCTTGGCCGCCGTGAGCTCGTGCAGCGGCAGCACGCGCGAGAAGTGCGACAAGTCCCCCTGCAGTTCGCTGTTGAGCAATATTCCGGCATTTTGCGGAGGCTCGAGCGTGTACTCGAGAGGCACGATGAGATTCTTTGGGCAGCAGCGCGCGATGAACTGGTTCGCATCGCCGCAGCTCAGTCGCGGGTCGATGGGACACGCGATCTTCTCAATCTCCAGCGACTGATACGGCAGCAGCGCGTCGTGCGGGTCCACCGAAGGATCTGAAAGCACAAGCCGATACAGATAATATGTGAGCTAGTGATGAGTCCCAGTCTCAGGCTTAGAGAGCAATTCATTAAGCCTACCGATGAGCAGCAGCGCATTGCGGCTGTCGGAGCCAATCATCCGGATGAGCTCGGGCGCGAGCCCAAGCTGCAGCGATGGGTGGCCCACGAACACGATGCTGGCATTCTACGTAGAGATAGAGACAATGTCATGATGAGCTTCAACAGCAAGAGTGTGTCCATAGAAAGAAAAGACAAAATGAACGACAAAGTTCGCTACCTGGAACACGGCCGCCAGTGCCGGCGTCAGGTCGGCCTCGACGTTCAGAAACTTGTTCTTGACGAGCGTCTCGTGCAGAAATGCGCTCTCGCCGGCGTATAGTTTCTCGATTTTCTTCTCGCAGAGCCACTCAGCGCCGGATTTCGTCAACGCCATGACCTGAGCCGCGTGCGACGCCACGAAGTGCATGGGCACGCTCTGCGGCGACGCTCGATTGTGAACGCAGGCGGCGTAGATCGCCTCGAGGAGGTCGAAGAGCACACCCGTGGGCGAACACGGGATCACGCACACGCCTCCGCGGTCCAGTACACGATTGACGTTGGTCAGTAGGCGCTCGACCATGCGCTCCGTGGTGGCGTGCGGGTCGCGGTCGGGCTTGAGGTCCGTGAGCAGCAGCGTCTCGCAGTCGACCAGGGGTAGCAGGTCGAGCTCCTTTGGGTGGCGGTTGAGGTCCCCCGAGGCCGCGGATACGTACGCCAGACGGTCATTGGGGCCCTCGATGAGCCACGTGCTCGCGCCGAGGCTGAAGCCCGAGCTCAGCGGCGTGATGCTCACGCCGTACGAGAGCTCCAGCACCTCCTTGTACTCGACGCACGTCACCTTCGCGCAACAATTCGCGACGTCTGCCAGTGTGAAGGACGCCAGTTTCGTGCTAACCACATTCCTGTCTTGCTGTTGTGTGGTGTCAACGTATTCGAAGACGATTGACTGGGTCTGAGCCGCGATGGCGAGCTCTTCGAGCAACACGCGGCCGAACGCGAGCGTGAGCTCCGTCGCGTAGATCGCGCCCTATACAACACAATTACGATATATTACATACGAGTCCTATCAGTGTTTATAATGCAAAGCCTGATTGTCAGATTAGCATCTTAGCGTATTAGTAGTTAATACCTGGAAGCCGAGCTGCTCGGTCACGAAGGGCAGCGCGAGCAGGCTCTGGTGGTTCGAGAGCAGCACGACGTCCAGCGACGCAACGTCCACCGCGTACAGCGCCGGCAGGCGGACGTGCAGCGTATCACCACCAGTAGCAGTAGCTGCTGTGCTGGTAGTGATGCTGACCGGCAGGCCGCAGTCGAGCAGGAACTCGAGACCGCCGAGGCTGAGGAAGTGGCAGAGCGCGTCGTTCGCGCCGCCCAGTTGGATCTGCACGCGGGTACAAGATGTACACACACAGGTTTGAAGGTGTGTATACAGTCAGCAGCCATGAAGAGAGCCTGCCAATCACGATACAGAGTCATAGAGAGAGCGCCAAAGTGAGTCGTCACGCACCACTTTCATGCTGGCGATATTTGTGCTTTTGTGCGTTCGCTGTGCGACTTCATGTGGACTGTATGTTGCGTGAATGTTGCAGGAGTGCTGGAGTGCTTATATGGAGATTTGTATGCAACCGTAGCAACCATATAGTGAAAGCAAGAGACGAACTCACCTGGTTAGGTTTGATGCCAGCCAAGGCTTTCCCCAGCAGTGCGCTCAGTCAGATAATTGCAGTGAAGCGGCAGGCAAAGAAAGCTAGTAAGTGTCTTCACGTGTGTAGAAACAGCATCTGTCCTGCGTACTTTCTGAGGCTGTCTGCGCGCCAATGTCTCTGCCTAGTGTTGCTACTTGTGTGTTCGCTGTCACGCGCGAGAGACGACAAGCAAAGTTGTGAGAGGATATATCTACGGCGTTCTTAATGAAGCTGGCTTAAGAACTCGATGGAGGATGTAGGATTAAAGGCAGCTGAAGTTGAATACGAAGAGCTCGGAGCTGACCACGAAGAAATCTTTGACCGCTTCTTACTTTCAAAGCAAGCATGCTCACAAGAACGGTACGCTTGGCAAAAATGCGAGCTGGCTCATCGGAAGTCCTCGACCTTGACTTTTTCCTTCCTTGTCACCATTGCGCGAAACTCTTTGGCGAAACTCGGAGTTTGTTTGTCGTTGACTCGAACCTCGATGTTTTCCTCACTACGGCAGGCACGCTCCGACCAGTTGAGGGAATCGTTGAGCTTGATCCGGCCGTCTAAAATGGTAAACTTGTTGTGCATCGAGGCCGATAGCTGCATGGCGTAGACTGGAATGCCGGCGACCACGAAACTCATAGTCTAGGAACCTTGTTGAAACATCTCGTCGTGGTCGCACACTACGCGAACGACGACTTTGCGGCGGTGCGCATATCGGACTGCAGCCCCAAGCTGCGCGCACATGATCATAAATAGGCAAATGTACATCGTGTACACCGTCTTGTCCAGGTACGTATGTCAAGAGCTTCCGAAAGTTGAGATCTTCTCTGTCGGGCCAGTGCAGGGGTTTCGTCGGGAGGCATATGGATGTACTTAGCATCACTAGGAACTGTCAAGTGGCATTGGCGGCGGGGTTGAGACGACAGGTAGTAGTTTGCCAGCATCCTCAAGTCTTTTGACGGACTTCTGGAGGGTGTTTTTGTGGACCAAGAGCAGAATCGCACAGTCGTCGACAGGCCATTCGTAGCTGAGGTACACCAACAGCATCGCCTTGGTGTGAGCATCGATTTTGTTGTAGTTTTTTCGCGGCCCAGTCTGCCCCATGAGCTCGTTGATCGGTTGGGAGCTCACGACGAACTCGACATCAGAGATATCGCTATAGTTGCAGCTGAAGCTTGAGCTGTCACTTGCTTGATCATCAAACGCTTCTGGTAGTTCAGGAGTGAGAGCTGTACTGTCACAAGTCCATTGATCATGACCCTCGGGATCACGATACCAATCTGCGTCTTGGTACCAGCTGGTGCTGCGCACAACAGCACTCGTATCCGCGCTGGACGTGGTCGTTCGCGTGACGCTCATCAGCATGGTATTCGTGGGTGTGGTTTTCACGGACGTGATCTTCGTGGGCGTGGCATTTTTGGGCAGGGGCTTCGTGGGCGTGGCATTCTTGGACATGGTCGTGAAATTCGTGGTCGTGGCGTTCTTCTTCCCGAGTTCAAACGCGATTGAGTTCCACGCACTCGCGTTTGACAATAACGAGGCAGTGACGCAACCAGCGTCACTGCCTCTTTGTCTCGTCGAATTGGTCGTGGTGCGTGGCTTTTGCGGCGTTGTGGAGCTCGACTTGCGGCTCGTGATGTTCTTTGGCATGGGGCTCGCCTTTGGGTTCATAGAGACATCTGGCGAGCTCATGCTCTCCTCCTGGAGCGAGAAGAATGTCGCCGCAGTGACGGGGACGGGCGTGCTCTCGTTCTTGTGTGAGTACAGTGTATTCATCGCATGCTTCGGCGCTGCTGCACTGCGCATGGCATCTCCTATATTGCTCGAGAAGCGTTCGCCCCTCGAGAAGCTTACCTGGGAATCTCGCGCTCGAAGAACAAATGACAGCTTCTCTCTTTGAGCTCATCACTCTCATCGAAAGCTCATGCTTCAATTCTGTTGGTTCGAAAAATATATTCATCTTCAACTGTAAAAAAACTTACGGGTGTTTGGAAACAAATATGAAAAAAAACGCATTTTATGTAGCATTAGCTCACTATTGTTACATCTGTTATGTAGCACTATCACTACTACTATTACATGCACAGTCAGGGCAATCGCCAAAAGGTTGGTCCATCGGTTATATTTGAAATGGTAAAAGGATGTGTCCATGTTCATATGATTCGTTACTGCAACTTTCTCGTCAACGTCGGAATAAGGATTTGCTCTGTGCTGATTCTAATCTTACCGCTGTATTTTCTATTATATGAATAGAATATTCGATTCAACATTCCTCGGCTGGAGAACCCAACTTTTCCCAAGGAATCTCATTCGGACGTGACTAATGATTTGGCTCGAAATCAGGAAGAAGTTTTCTTGCACCCATTTTGACGTGAACAAACTGCTGTTAGCTTGCTTCTTCATTTTTGGTTTCGCTTTTTCACATAATTTATCTTTACAATTTACGGTAGATGCCATATTTCACTATTTTTTAGTTTGTTGTGGACGAAGAAGACGCGGATGATAATAAGTGCTCTGGAGTACTCGTGGTGGTGATGGCGCTGTCGTTCAGAAGTTCCTCATAGTAGCGCATCTTGTCGTCGAGGAAGAGGATCGCCTCCTCCTTCGCATCCAGCACCTGCTTGAGCTTGAGCACCGTGAGTCTGTACAGGTTCATAATTCAAAATTCAAGTTAGTTTTCAAAGTAGGTTGTAGCTAGAATAGTGATTTTTAAGATGCATACCTGAGTTGTGCGACTTCGCTCAGCCCGTCTCTCGCGTCCAGGCAGTAGTTGTCGAAAGGATTGGTTGATGGTCTGCAAAGCTCACTCCAAGTAGATTGAGTCTCAGCCTTCAGCTGCTTCGATTCGCGAGCGTCCTCCTGAAATTGTCGCGATGCAACATCGTGGTCGAAAATCGCATCCAAGTCGTCGCATTCGGTCGATTCTTGCTGTTGTTTTTGCTCAGAAGTATCGACACTGCACATGGCGAGCAGCTCGTCTCCGAGGTCGTCGAGCTCCACATGCACAGCTTCGGCATCCGAGGCGTCAATGCATCCATCATCATCATCGTGTTCTTCGTCATCGGCACTCGCCTGTCTCTGCTGACAGGTGAGTAGGTCCGTGAAGCCGTGATCGCTACTCTCGAGAATAGCGAGAAGCGATGCGCGGCGCTCGCTTCGACCGGCGTCACTCGAGGTTTTCCCCAGGATCGCGCGCTCAAACCACGTGTCGAGGCTGTTGAGGTGCTTGAGCACGAGTCGTCTTGCTTCGGGTGAGAGCTTCTTCTTGCCATTGCCAAGCATACCGCACTCTTCATCTTCAATTCCAAGTGCATCTATTGCACCAGCTTCTGTATTCAGTAGCTCCTGGAGTGCGCTCCAAGACCGGAACGAGTGGAGCTCTTCGCCCTGCATATCGCCGCGGCAGTTGGCTTCGACCAGTTTCTGGGTTAACTCCGTCACATTCACCTCCAGATTCTCGATACGGAGCAGAGCCCGAGCTTGCTCTGCCTCTGGAGAAGCCTCAACGTCCTGATTGAGCTTCTCACCCTGCATATCGCCATGGTAATTGGCTTCGCACAGCTTGTGGGTCAGCTCTGCCAACTGGGTTTCCAGGTCCTTGACACGAAGCAAAGCTTGAGCCTGATCAGCTTTTGAAGAAACCTCAAGCTCCCGAACACGTCTCTGATGCTGAGCCTGCAGATCCTCAAAGCGGGCGTTCGCTGACGCCTCGAGCAGCTTCACGGCCGCTTCTCGCTTAGCGATTTGCACGAATTTCTCCTGTAGCTCCTGGCGCTCTCTCTCTATTGCTGCAAGCTCATTCTGACGCGCCTGAGACCTCACCACTGCACCAGAGGGGTCCGTTTTGCTAAGTTCAAACTCCTTGCACTGAAGCTCGACCAGCTGTTGCTTGGTCACGTGAAGCTCTTTCTTCACGCTCGCGAGGTCAAACTCGAGCTGCAATGTGTTCTCCAGCTCGACTCTGTAGGTCGCCTCGCACTCGTCTGCGTGCGCCTTTGCAGCCTCAATCTGCGCCCACACTTTGTGAACAGCGTCGGGCGAGACGCACGCGTTTAGCTCCTGGTACTTGAGCTCCCAGTCCCGAGCCACTGCCTGGATTCGCTTGATCTCTTGGCGCAGCTCTGAGACTGTACTGTTGTACCTCGACTCCTGCTGCTTGAGTTCCACTGAGTAGCTGGACTGCGAGCGCTCCATAGCTTCTCGAAGAACACGATTTTCATGCTCGCGCTCCGAGATTTCCGCGTCTAAAAGCGCGATTTTCGCGTCAAAGTCGCTCTGAAGAGCTCGGATCTCCTGCGTGCGTGTCTCGTGTTGCTCTTCCCAGTGTTTTGCGAGACTCGCGGCCTCGTTGAGCTCTTCTTGGAGGTGTTCACTCGCCATCGACATCTGCAGCTCTAATTCGCCCGAGACCTTGTCGAATTTCGAGCATTTCTCACTGAGTTCTCGCTCCAAGTTGAGAATCCTGGAAGCATTCGCCTCTGACTTCTCAGCGCCATTCAGCTCCACTTTGTGTCTCATGATTGTCAGTTGAGCTTCAGATTCAGCCAAGAGCTCCTCTCGCAACTCCTCCAGCTGGTTGCCATGAAGCGAGTTCGTCTCTTGAAGTTGGTTCTCGAGCGCATGCGCGCGCGCGTTGGCGACTGCCAAGGATTCTTCAGCTTCAGCGAGCTGCAGCGTCTGGGAATCCAGCGTTTCCTCGGATTGTCGAGCGATAATCTGCGCATTTTCAAGCTCTTGCTCCAGGTCCTGAATCACAAAACGCTTAGATGTGAACTTTGCATCCAGGACTGCGATCTTCGACTCGAATTCTTGCGTTATGTCGGCCACCGCAGCTTCACGCTCTTGGTGGGCCAGTTGGACCAACCGGGTCTTCTGAGCTTCGAGCGCTGCTTCATGGAGGACGACTAGCGTAGCTTGTTCGTGTCGCACCAGCTGCTGACTCTCTGCAGCGACTTGAAGCTCAGCTTTGAATGTCAGAAGCTCAGCTCCCAGGTCTTCAATACGAGAACGAGCTCCGATAAGCTCAGCTTGCAGCTCAGCAAGGGCTCGCTCGTTGGAATGAGTCACGTCTTGATACTCGGCTTGAAGTTGCTCAAGGTGGTGCTTGGTCACATCGTGTTCGGCCTGCATGAGCTCCGCTTGATTCATCAATTCTTCCTCAGAGGTGGCAACAGTCGCTTCGAGCCTTCGGTGCTCAAGCTCTCGCTCCGATTGGTTCACAGCAGCCTGAAGCGTTGCGATCTGTTCACTTGCTGCTTGTAGATCGAGCTTCAGTGAGGCCACGAACGACTGGTGCTCGACAGCCTCTTGCTCACGCCCACGCTTCATACTGGAAAGCTGCTCTTCCAGGCTCGAGATGTTGTTGTTGAGCGAAATACAAGATGCAATCGCCTCTCCGAGCTCTGTCTCAAGAGCGGCAATCATGCCAGTCTTGAGCACACACTCCTGCTCGAGTTCCTGAATTCGTGCCACGTGTGAAAAATCGAAAGCACTCAGCTCGACCTTCTCAGCCTCAGCCGACTGCAGTTGACTGGAAATTGTCAAAACTTGGCTCTCGAGATCGTAAATCTGCATACTCTGAGCCAACAAATTCGACGCCGCGTGCTTCTCAAGAGCGAGTTGGTCGTACTGCGCATAGGCGGCTCGGAGCTCTTCACTCAGCGACGTGACTTTGGTCTTTTGCGTCGCACTCAGCTCTCGGAAGAACCGACACTTCTCCAGCAGTTCGAGCTGCTGGGCTTTCAGTCCAGCAGTCTGCGCCTGACTCGCACTTCTTTCAGCTCTTGTCTTTGTCACATGGCTCTCAAGTTCCGCGTTCTGAGTTCTCAAGTCACTGAGCTGAAGCTCTAGTTCGGCTTCCTGAGACCTCGCTTCATTGCGTTGCATCTCGAGGCTGGTTACCTGAGTCTCGAGGCCCTTAGTCATTCTCAGCTGCGCGGCCACAGTAATCTCTAACTCTGCACATCGGACGACAGTTGCTTCGTGAGTCTCCTTGAGCTCTTCGTAGATCTTGAGCAGGTCTAAGTACTGCGTCTCGAGGTCAAGAGTGCGCTCCAGCGTAGTCTCGAGCTCATTTGTCAAGCTGTTAATCTCGTCCTCTTGAACCTGCTTCGCCGCCAAAAGGTTCTCGATCTGTTGGGCGGAAGCTGTCAGTTCTGCCTCGAATAGCTCAGTCGCCAGCGCTTGCGACGCAGCTGACACGGCTTTCAATTCACCCATTTGCACCTGTAGCGAGCCAACTTTGGTCTTGAGTTCAGCGATCTCTCCAGTCAGCCTTGCATTCGATAGCCGCTCAGCTTGAAAGTCTTCGGCCAGACCGGAATTCGTCTCGCTTGAGTGTTCTTCACTGAATCGCCAGCGCTCTTCCAGCTCGTCCTGCTGAGTCTGGGCGAGCGTGAGCTGCTCCAGTAAGCTCTTGCATCGCGCTTCGAGCTCCAGTTTGTCTGCCTCCACCCCAGCGAGATGCTTGTCCATGTCATCAGCAGCATGTGATGTTGATTCAGCACTCAGCAGATCATCCGTCTCCGTCGTAGCGGTCTTCGCGTATTCCAGTTCGTTGCAACGGTTCTCCAGCAGTGCATTCACGGTTTTGAGCTCCTTGCACCGTTCTTCAGCAACAAGCACCGCCTGCTCAGCGCCAATGGCCCGGGTATCGGCTTCCGAGGCATTCTCCAGTAATTTGGCGTCCAGGCTCTCGACACGAAGCGCACTGGCGTCACAGGACTCTCGGAGCTCAGCACACGAGGCTTCGAGCGCCGCACACTTGCACTCGGTCACACAGAGCTCGCTCATGACGTCCTTCATGTCGCTCTTGAGCGAACCAGCGAGCTCCTGGGCAGCACTGAGCTCTAGTTCCAGCGCACGCACTCGCTCTTGAAGACTGACCATCGAGTCCTCAGCCAGTTTGCCGCGCACCTGGGCGTCGTAGAGCTCTTCCTCCAGGTGCAGCACCGTGTCTGTCTGGTGTTCAAAGGACACCATGAGCTTCAGGTGCTGGTCCTCGAGCACGTCGGCCCTCGCGAGCGCCGCTTCAAGCTCCTGTTTGAGCCTCGCGACCGTCGAATCATCACCACTACGACCGCCTTCTTCAAGCTCTCGGCTGACGAGGTCTGAAGCCACAGCGGCAACACTGAGGTGCTGCTGGCGGCGCTCGCCCATGGCCGCGTTGAGCTTGGAGATCGCTTCGTTGTTCTGCTTCTCGATCTCGCTCGTGCGCTCCATGTATTCGAGCATCTCGCGGTCAGCGAGCGTTGAGCAGGTCTCATCCAATGCGTCCTGAGCTATAGAAGCAACATTGCCACCATCAGCTCCGGCTTCTGCTCCTACGTCAGCGATGGAGTTTCGACGGCTGCCGTGAACGATATCAGCAGATGCCAAGCCTTTGTTCGCCTCGAGTTCGTTGATTTGAATGAGCGCTGACGCCAACTCCTCTTCGAGCTTCACTATAATAGACGACGACGGCGGTGATGACGCTGAGAGCGAGAGAGCATCTCCACTGCTCTCACCGTGGTGGTGCTGAAGAAGCAGCTCATTTGTACTGCGCACCACGGCTGTGAGCTCGAGCTCTTGCTCGAGAAGCTCCACGCGACTCATCTGTGCCAACAACCGCTCTTCCAGCTCTGATATGCTCTCATGCGAAGCTTCGAGCTCCTGTTCAAGCTCAGAGATGCGCGCTTTGTGCTCCTGTTCGAGTCTGTGGGTGCCTAGCAGCAACGCGAGGCGATCTTCTTCTTCGCGCTTAGCAAAGTCACTAGTCTGCGCTTCGAATCGAGCCAGGAGCGCGTCGTACTGAGCCTGGGTCTCTAGAGCCTGGACCTTCAAGTGCTGTTGCTGGGCTACAGTCTCTGGGGAGTTGGAGCCAGTCACTAAGACAAACTGCTGCTGACACTTGAAATGCGCCATTCGCTGGCGGTTCTTCTGGTCGATGGCGTACCAGGCGAACTTGATGCGCTCGCCGAGGCCAAAGAGCTCTATGAGCGACAAGACCAGCAGGCCCATAGTAGTAGTATTAGAAGACTCATGAGAGCCTAGCGACAGGCTCACGAGCTCCTTGACCTCGGCCTGGAAGCCCTCGATCTGTTTCTCAATGTGACCGCGAGCCAGGGAGCAGGTGCCAGCGGCGCCGGACGTGAGCCCGTCGCACACGTGGCCCAGTGTCTGCAGACAGAAATCACTCAGCAGGCCTTCAAACTTGTCGTACAGTGAGACTTTGATCCTGGAATTCGACTCGGTCAGAGCTGTGACCGAGTCGTTCAGGTCGGTTAAGTGATGGTTAACCACTGCGAGAGACTTGTCGGCGTGAACAAGCAATTGGCGCTCCATGCCCGTACCGACCTGGAAGCTGCTGCTGCTGTCATAAAACTCACTTGAGCTCTTATCGGTTAACTGCTTGAGTTTGCGCACCGTTGGACCCATAGCTTTCCTCCCAATGTCGATCGCGTCCAGGCACCGTGCGAGCTTGGACTGCACGCGCTGGCTCGGCGAAGCCTTGGGCGATGACGACGAGCCAGTGGGCGAATCGAATTCAGCTTCGTCACACTCTTCATCGTCTGGGTCTTCGTCCTCAAAGGATTCTTCTTCAAGGTCATCCTCATTGGGCTCGTCAGGCTCGTCAAGCTTGAGTTGACCGTCTGAGTCACCATGAATTTCGTGAACCTGGTTGGACTCGGCCTCGTGGTCGATGATCTCGTCAATGAGCGCCGCGGCTTTATCTTCAAACTCTTCATCGTCGTCCGTTTCGATCTCCAGCGCAATGTCGTCACTCGGGTCGTCACGCTCGTCTGGGGACAACTGGTTGTTATTGCCACTGCGGTCGGTGATACTTTTGATACTTTTGATACTCTTCTTGGTACTTGAGACTTCATGTTCTGGTACTTTAGAGCTCTTGGTCGAGAGTATCAACAAAGACGAGGAAGCCGAATCGCCAAAGAAATCAGTTATGACGGACGAGCAGATGACGTCCACTTGGCCTCTGTTGCTCACCACGGGAGCGCTATGCTGATTGGCCTCCAGTTGTGGGAGCAGTGACATCATGACCAAGCCATGCGACGAGTTCCTCTTCTTCAGCCCAGGCTTCGACATTGTTGACGCTCCAGCTTCAGTATCATCTCCATCGATAGAACATGCGGGATTCTCTTCGTCTTCACTCAGATCTCTACCATAGCCCGGGCATTTCAAGTCCACACTGGGGCAGGCCAGAGTACCGTGAGTCTCGACCTCTTCGTTGTTCTCCGAGTCAGTCATGACGTACTTGTTGATCCCAGGCACAGCCACCGTCGCCACCTCAGGCTTGTTGAGTTCTGCGGCTATAGCCTTGCTGCCCATGACGTTGAACCGCCACCTGTCGAGCGCTCGAAGCTTCGCGAGTCCGAGAAACTTCGTATGGAGTCCGAGCAGGTTGATCACGTGGGCCTGCTGCTTGAGGACCTGGGCCGAGACCCTGTCGCTCAGAGCCTTGCTCGCGATCTCGTGCAGCTGGAACTCGCTCTCCTTCTTGCGCAACTGCGCCCTGAGCTTTGCGACCTTGCGCTCAAGCTTGGCCTTCTCCTTCTCATCAAAGCACAGTGACGAAGTGTACAGTGGGCTCTCAGCCAGCTGAGGTTCGCCAGCTTCAAGGCTCTCGGTGGCTGGGAGTGGCTCGCATTTCATAGTGTTTCCATCAGGCTCGCCGTCGTCCAGGTACAAAGCCAGCGTGCGCTTCTTGATGCTTAAGCTCGCTGGTATCAGAGCCATACTGCTTGTAGAGCAAACAGATAGCGAGCCTGGTGATGCTGTGCGCAACTGCTGGGCCTTGAGCTCCTGAATCTCCCGTCGCAGCGATTCGACCATGTCGAGCGGGCTACCACTGCTGACTTCCTCACGACTGGCGTTCACGCGCACGTTTACGTTCACGACGCTCTTGGCGCGCTCAATGTACTTGAGCGTGCTAAGCGACTCGTCGTAGTGCGCGCAGCACGGGCTGATAGCCGCGAGCATAATGGTCTTGGCATTGCCGCCGAGACTCTCCTTGAGCAGCCGCGTGAGGATCGAGTTGCGGTACGGCACAAAGAGCTGCTCGTGAGGTTGGCTATGGTGCTGATGATAATGACTGGACGACGTTGCACGCCTGGAGAGCGCACTGATGACGTCAGCGAGTGTCGCGAGCGACTTGTTGATGCTGCCGGCCTCACGCAGCCGCACGCCATTCGCGCCCGAGACGTCGGCGCGCTCGCTGCCAGCCAGGTCCACGAGGCAGATCTTGCTCTTCTTGAGTTGTCCTGATGATACAGCAGCAAGTGCACCAGTCTCCAGCATATCCGTACTGTTGTTATTGGTCGAAGTCTGCTTGAGATAGAGCGTGAGGACCGCGTGGGATCGAGACGAGCGCTGGTTCGCGCTCGTCGCGGCCACGGACCGCACGCGATTGCCTTCGTCAATGAGCACTTTGATGTCGTCGAAGCTCGTTACGCGCACCTGGTTGGCGTGCTCGACGTACACGCCCGTCTCGGGGCTCTCGCGCACTTTAAGTGACTCCTTACCGGTTAACCCTAACGAACCGGTAGCAGTTATAGCCTGGGCCAGCAGGTCGTAGGCGCGCTCGTGGTAGATCTCAATGTAGCTCACGTGGACCGAGTAGTCCAGGTCGCTAGCGAGCGAGGACTCTTCGGTTAGCCGGTCAAAGAGACCCCGGCAGATGCGTGGAGTCAGCCCACGGCGTGACGTTGTACTGTTGGACTCCGTACCAGGGCTCGTACTGGACAAGGCCGCCTCGGAGCCCATCATGGTGTAGGTCTTGCCGGCGCTCGTCTGGCCGTAGGCGAAGATCGAGCAGTTGTAGCCCAGCAGCGCGTTCTCAATGGTAAACACGCCCAGTTCGTCGTAGATGGTGCTCTGGCTGGCCACGCTGCGGCCCTCGGGATTGCGGTCAAAGGACCAAAACGTGTGGTCAAAGTGGAACTCCTGCGTGAACTGCGGCGGAAAGTGGGGCTCAGCCGATCCCACTCGCTGAGACGAGGCCGTTAGTCTCATGGACTGCGGAGGGGTGTACTGAGCCGTCGGTGCCAAGGCTACGGGGTTGACGATGCGCACCCAATTGCCACCTTCACTGGCCGCCATGTCCACGATACGACGGTAGCCTTTCTGCTTCTCGGCAGTTGACATGGGACGCAGCCGCACGGCCGTGATGATGTTGAGCTCCCCAGCGCCCGAGAGCATAGAGAATGCGCTCTCAATGGCGCTCGCCGCGTCTTCAAAGCTCTCGATCTCCATGCATTCGGGGTAGCCACCACCACGAGAGGAACTGTCGACATCGTCACGGTCGTCCTGGTTGCTGTCAGCAATGGTGATACGCTGCTTCGTTGGCTGCGACTTGGCTGGCGCTTGGGCCAGTCGCTTGCTGGCAGCTGATGCTGAGGTTGGTCTCACCGGTAAGGTGGTTCGACTGGTAGCGGCTGAGCTGCTAGTGGTAGTTGACTTAAAGAGTCTGGCGGAAGAAGACGTCCTCGTGATGGGCTTAGCCGGCGCTGCTGTAGTGGACGATGGCGTCGTTCGGGAGAGGCGAGAGGTTGTCGTTGACACGGCTGAGGTTACTGGTCGAGAGGCAGAAGCTGTCGGTCGTGTGGAGCGAACCGGAGCTGTGGCTGTCGCGGCCCTTGTACTAGACCCAGCGGTTGTTGCGGTCGCTCTGTTAGAACTAGCAGGTGTTGCGGTGCTCCTGCTAGAGACAGTGGTCATCGCTGCAGCGCTTCTGGTAGAGGCGGTGGTAGTAGTGAGCTTGACTGTAGCACTAGAGCTGCTGCTGGTGGTGGTGCTTGCTGTCGTTGTCGTCGAGCTCGTGGTCTCAGACGCACGAGCCTTGGGCGCTGAGATGGGCCTGGGTTTGTATAGGCTCGTGTCGGGTGTCCGACCTGTTCCTCGCATCATTTCCCCCCTCGAGCTCTACAAGCTGGAAGCAGCCAGAGAGAAGGGAGCGATAGACACACGAGCAGGCAATGGCTCAATGCAACGCGCCGAGAAGCACGCAAAGGCTTGAAATGACAACGGGAAAGCAAGCAACGCTGGGAGTTTATTACGCAAAGTTGAAACCTCTCTCTCTCTCTCACACAAAAGAAAGCGAAACCAACACAGAGCAAGCAGCACGAGGAACACGTCTCGCAGTTCACGAAATGCCGCCCTTTATTGCGTCGTTTCGTTCGTTCGCCTCACAAAAGCCAGCAGCGCTTGAGCGAAGAAAAAAAGACGCGCAGACTAAACATAGCAACACTCCACTCTTGAAATAGATTTTCGTAGAAAATCTGATCCGAGCTAAAAGTGTAGCCATGTCTAAAACTGTAGCCATCTTGAAGATCAGATCAGAATCAGATAGCACGCTGCTCTTATTAGACGAAATCGGAGGGTATCTTTGGCTCGCAAGAGTGCTCTTCCTCGCTGTTCTTTGAGTCTCCTGGTGCTCTCTCCCAAGCGCTGGGCAGGTACCAGAGCACTCCTCATTTCTCCTTCAGCAGCACAACTCCTCCACCAAGCCCAAGCCTACCACAAGACCACCAATCATGTCGACCAAGTCGCTCTTCCGTGTGGAAGACAGTTCGGCGGGCCTGGATGACTCGGATGAGGTGTCGCTCACGACGTCGGCGCCCGTGGACCGCAAGGCCGTGATGCGCGAGGCCTACGCCGAGTTCCTCGGCACGATGATCCTCGTGCTCGTGGGCGACGGCGTCGTGTGCCAGACCGTCGTGTCGCAGGGCATCGAGACCAACAACGCGCTCAAGAAGGAGGTGAACCCGGACCTGTCGAGCTACGCCGGCGACTGGTCCACCATCTCGTTTGGCTACGGCATCGCGCTCATGATGGGACTTTACGCCTCAGCGGGCGTGAGCGGTGGTCACTTGAACCCGGCCGTGACCTTTGCCATGTGTCGCCACGGCCGTCTGCCGTGGAACAAGGCGCCGTACTACATCGCTGCACAGTTCGCGGGGGCATTCGTGGGCGCCATGGTGGTCTACATTGGCTACTACAGCGGCCTCGCAGAGCTCAACTCGTGGGAGATTGGCACGGCGGGCATCTTCGCCACGTACCCAAAGGACCACGAGGGGCTCTTCGCGGGCTTCATCGACGAGGTCATCGGCAGCTTCTTGTTGCTCGTGGGCATCTTCGCCGTCACGGACCGGTTCAATAACGAGGCCGAGAACGGCATGAAGCCCGTGGTCATCGGCTTCATCCTCTCGGGCATCGCGCTCTCGTTCGGCTACAACACGGGCTTTGCGCTTAACCCGGCGCGCGACTTTGCCCCACGCGTGTTCACGGCGCTCGCTGGCTGGGGCTTCCAGGTCTTCACGTACGGCAACGGATACTTCTGGGTGCCCTGTGTTGCGCCCTTCGTCGGCGCGTTCCTGGGCTCCGAGGCCTACACGCACCTCATCTCGCGCCACCACCCAGACAAGTTCGTCTCGTCGTCCGACGAAGCCTAAGACGAGCAAGTCAGCAGCTTCAACAAGCCTTCCTCAGACCAACCAACAACTTCACCTCCATACTGCATACTGCATCTCTAACTATCAACTATCTATGAAATTCCATCCGACAATTTCCACACAACAAAACCATTTTCAAGAAAATCAATCCCATCCGACATTTTCCACATTTACAAGAACCAATGTCACAGGTTTCACAAAAATCCAATCCATTTTTCCCTCTTCATTGGCCACACCCTCTGGCACCTTGCTTCCTAAAGAGATCCGATTGATTCATCAGACGAGCTCGCTCTGGCGATGGCGACTCGACTCGTCATCGTCGACCGAGACCGCGGTGCTGCTACTGCTGCCGGGTCGTTCACTGACCGTGTCACTCGAAGCCGCAGTCCCGCAACTTGATGCCACTGAAAACGCACTGACGGTGTTGAGGCGAGGCGGCAGGAGCGCGCCAGGGCCGTCTCCATAGATACTCACGGGCGACTGCTTCTGCTCTCGCGGTGGTGGAGACGGCTCGTCCTCTTGGGGCAAGTTGCCATTCGCTAACGCGACTCGGGCATTAACGAGAATTTGGTTTTCGACGGCGTTATCTGATGAAGAGGGCGCAAAAATAAAATCAGATGTAAAGTTATTTTAACCTTTCCCACGTTAGATAGCAAGCATGAAAGAACGCACCACGCTGCCACTTCTTGAGCAAGTGCGCGACCATTTCTGAGACGTCCTGGAGGCGCTTGTGGATCACGCAGGTCGGCGCCGTCTTGAGCTCCGTCAGCAGCGGGTGGAGCTCCGAGTGAATTATCTGTAGCTTGCGCTCGTCTAATAACGCTTCTTTCACTGCTGAACAAATAATAATATCCACAGCATAAAGTTTTCGATTCAGCCGGACTCAGCATGAACAGATTTACGAGCGTACCTGCCAGCGCCGACGTACTTGCAGGAATTCTCTGGTTCGGCCTGATCACTACGTACACACGTGATACATAGTTAGATTATTAATGGTCCTTTAATAAATAGAAACAGCACACGAAGGCCACATACGTGACGCAGAGCCTTCGGTATTTTCCACCACATAAAATAATCACAACATAATTCACCAATTAGACCACCAAGATAGCAGCAATAGAGACGACAGTAAGCTACCGACCGTGGTCCTCGTCCTCGTGGCCGTCGAGATCGCCAAGCATTCCCGTCGAATTGTCGAAATCGGCCTCCTCACCAGACTCGAAGCTGCGCGTCATGGGATGATTTGGGCTGCTGCCCTCCAGGTTGTCGCTAGGCCCAAGCAGCAGCTCGTCCGGCACGGAGCTATTGTTCGTGTAGCAATGGTAGATCTCGTCGCTGATCTTATGGTTGTGCTGCGAGATCTGTTAAACAGATACAGCCAGTCAGTCAGCTACTTAATGATGCCTCAATAACATACACTAGTCACTAAACCGTCACTATACCTGGTTGCGCACGCGGATGAACCAGTGGACTTCATTGTCGTCGGTCGTCTCGTAGACAACGTCGGCCGTGATGCGCGCCGAGCAGCCGGTGAAGCGGTTGTGCAGGTGCGCGCGCACGCCCGTGCCACGCGAGGGCTGGATGCAGCCGTGAGTGCACCAGTACGCCATGGTCGCGTACTGGAACGTATCCGGCACGGGGAACTTCTTGAAGCGGTTCTTGCTGTTCCACGACGTCGTCGTGCTCGAGCTGCGGCGTCGGTAGAGCGTCTTTGTGGCGCTCATGTAGTCGTTCCAGGCGCCGATGAAGGCGTCCCAGGTCGCAAACGTCGGCGGATCGAGCGGCGGCACGCGCACATCGATGCTCCCGCGCGACTTGGCCATGTCCTCGCGCCATTTGAAGTTCTTCGTGCGGCGCTTCTTGACCGTTTGCGGCATGCCATGGGCGCCGCCATTGGCGGCCGACGACAAGAGCGACGCCGGCAGTCGTGGCTCGGAAATGATAGCGGGCGCAGCAGATGCGACATGAGCACTGTAGCTTACTGTACTGGTTTTCTCGTGCGTGTGCTGCTGCTCGTCACTGTCCGAGAGAGCTCCACTCGGCGTCACCTCTCTGCGCTTCATTCTCGTCACGCGCTTTTTGAGCTTTTGAAAATAAAAAAATAAAATTGAGCTGCTCGGAGAATCGAATTTGAAAGGGTTTCAACGAAAGCACCAGTTCTTCATTTTTGAAGTTTTGTGCGTACTATACAAACAAATACTGTACTCTAGCGAGCGTGTGATGCGTTCGTGCAATAATAGGTGGGCACTGAGTGCAGAATCTCGCGTCAGAGCTCGTAGGCGAAGAAGCTCCTTGTGCATTGATCGATCGACCTCCCTGCGCAGCTTTCCCCGCACCTCGTACGTCATATTGGTGTCTCTGAATATGGGTCGCCTCGACACTTCAATCGGACTGCATAGTAAAAATGCCGGTGTCGTCTGTAACAGCTCGCTCTCTCCCTTCTGGCTATTATTGTTCCATCTGGTGTTGTCACTCCCTCGTCTATTATAATAGGCCGCATTAGCGAAAAAGCAAGTCAACTCTCGAGTGACGGTCGGCCGCATGCTCGTGCCAGCGAAGGCCACGGGCAGCGCCGAGATCGCGCAGAGATGGATGGAGATGGTGCTGGGCGAGAAGTTCCCGAGCGACTTCACGCTCGTGCTGCGCGCGGGCCACGCGCTCTGCGACGTCGCCAACAAGGTCTTTAAGGCGCTCGGCATGAAGGACAAGGTGCTCGCGCTCGGTGGCCGCGCGCGTGGAGACGACAAGGACTACGAGGACGTGGCCGCGGCGGGCGGGGACCCGCACTACGCGTCCAACCGGCCGCCGCACGGCGCCACGCACAACGTATTGGCCTATCTCGGGTGCGTGTTGTGGACTGTCTTTTTCTGTTTAGTATGGGAACACGATGGGAAGGGCAGCGGTATACATACTAAGTATGAGTGACTGACTGTGGCCCATTTAGCGCGTGTGAGTTGCTGGGCGTGGACGCCGACGACATGTTTGAGCCCGACGACCTGCTGCTGTACCGGAATATCGACAAAGGTATCGACGCAATTAGCAACCATTATTAGTGTTCTGAATCGAGGTGTGGCTGTGCGACTAACGAGCTAATTATTGGGACTGTAATGCGCGTAGTGTACCGCAACATCCTGGCGCTGCAGGCCGTCGCCGTGTCGCTCTCGACGCGGCGGTCGATCGATGAGCGCAGCTCACTTGGCGCCAAGCCGGTACGTCTCATATCCATCTGTCTATATAGATAATCTGTATAGTGAGCTGTACTCACGAGCCATTGTCTGTCTCCCTTGTATACTTGACGCCGTCGTTCGCTTCCGTTCTTGTAGACGTTCTCACCGATCAGCGACCAGGAGATGACGTTCCTTGACGACGACGACTTTGAGTCGCCGCCGCTGATCGACCTCGTGCAGCACATGAGCTGGCAGCGGCTGCTCTTCGAGTACGAGTACCAGCAGACGCAGAAGGAAGAGGAGAACGAGCGCGCACCAGTGGGTCCGTCTGCCGCAGCCGCCGACGGGCTCGGCAAGCTCGCGCACGACATCTGGAGCACCGAGGAGCGCATCCGCGCGCTGCTCATGCACGACGACCGCGAGTTTGGCCACGTGCCCGACGAGCTCCACGGCAAGCTCTGGATGCTCGCGTCCGGCGCCGAAGTGGACATGCGCAGACACAGTGGCCAGTATGAGAGCCTCGTGGCCCTCGAGGAGGAGAGCACCGAGGCGACGCGGCAGATCGACGTCGACCTCTTCCGCACGGTCTCGCACGCCGACAAGGCGACCTGGAGCGACGAGAAGACGCACCAGCTGCGGCGCGTGCTCGTGGCCTACGCCAACTACAACCCGACGCTCGGGTACTGCCAGGGCCTTAACTATATTGTCGCAAGGATGCTGCAGTTCTTGGACGAGGAGGAGGCGTTCTACCTACTCATCAAGCTGCTGCGTCTCGTGCCGGAAGACTATTACACCACCATGGTACAGTATTATACGTGTATATGCGGACGTATCTTGTATTGGAATATTGGCTTTGCTGACGTTGAATTGTGATATGTGATGTTTGTGTATGCAGTTGGGACTCGCAGTGGACCAGCACGTGTTCACGGACCTCGTACGCTTGCAGTTGCCGGATATTACTGAACACTTGACTGTGTTGGGGGGCTCGGGCGTTGAGCTCTCGCTGGCGTGCACCGAGTGGTTCCTCACGCTCTTTGCGAGTCCGTGCGACAAGGACGTCACGGTTCGCATCTGGGACTCGATCTTTCTCCTTGGAGATGAGGTACATTGCGTATCTCTGACTTTGTTGAGCTGGCTTGCATCACTAGATTTGTTTGAACCTTGACTGTTCTATCGTGTATTGTGATCTCTGTAGATTT
The DNA here is from genome assembly GCA_023334035.1 of Globisporangium okanoganense. Classification (NCBI taxonomy): domain Eukaryota; phylum Oomycota; class Peronosporomycetes; order Pythiales; family Pythiaceae; genus Globisporangium; species Globisporangium okanoganense. The sequence continues at coordinate 26,604 of JAASFY010000278.1, forward strand.
TGTTTCGGGTCGCGCTTGCGCTGATGCAGCTTGAGAAACGCTCGCTGCTAGCGTGCGAACACTATGGCGACATGCTCAAACACTTGAACGAGGTACAGCGAGAAACAACTGAGCTGCTATTCAGCTGTGCAAGTCTGTAACCCACTCACTACTAACACACATGTATGCACTCTTTTGTAGATTGGTCGCGGCAAGACGGACGCTTTCGGCCTGATGAGGCTCTCGCGAGAGCAAGATTGCGTCTACCGGGCACGCATTGAGGATTTCCGCGCACACCACCGGCTGCAACTAGCCTCGGGCATCGTGGCGTCAGCTGTCGAGTCGGAGGACGTCACAGTCACGAGCAGCACGGGCAGACCCAGCGGAGAGAGCAAGCCCGAGAGCAAACTGAGGCTCTTCAGCAAAGCCAAGAAGCACGGAATCTTTAAGCACCTGGACAAGAACGCAGGGAGAATGTCGAGGTACGGCGACCGATTCGAGCCGTGTGAACTTATCTCCAGAGCTTGCCTTGCAGTAGTGAGAGCTCACATTTTGATTGCTGTATTTGTTTTCTCAGGACATTTGATCGCTTTATCACGGACGATTACTCGATCACACTGCAGAAAGACCATCCAAATTTCGCGAGCTACTATGATGGAGTACCACCGATGGTAAGTCACGTACAAGCTGATCCGGAATGATGTGTGGGTTGACTTGCTCAATAAATCAATTTCTTCGACCTTGCTCCAGGTGTTTGATCGGTATTGGGGGTCGAAGGAGAGCTACAACCAGTGGGGCACGCGGCACGTGAAGCTCGTCACTGGCCCAGAGGACGGACCTGAGAACGACCACCGCCGTCTGCAGTCAGGAATGACCACGAGTTTCAACTCGAGTCGTCGGTTTGCGACTTCGAGTGTGAGCGAAATTCCTACTTCTGGGCGAGGCATGCCACGCGAACGCCGGAGCAAGAGCACGGCGTTTATCCAGTCAAAGAAGTACTCCCATCCGGGAGGTCTTGGCAGCTCGAGCGTCACGCAAAACATGTCCCAGTCCAGGGTGATCGATGGCGGCGACGACATCCAACAGTACGGTCGTTCACCGCGCACGTGGCTCCAGAAAATCGAGGACTGGCATCGTGAACTCAAGACCCAGAAAGAAAAGAAGAAGGCGGAGAAGCGGCGCAGCAAGCTCGACAGTCGGGGTGAGAGCGGGTTCGCCAGTGTCAACAGCACCATGACCCGCGGCAGCAACATGGATCGCGGGTCCAACATCCGTCGTACGAGGAAGAGCTTTTCGTCCTCTCCGACGCGCTCGTACTCCAAGAGCCAAGACGGAGCAGAAGCCCACCTCGAGAACAGCGATTTTGACCCGCTGCACAGCCCGACCGACCGCAAAGCGAGCAGCATTGGCCCAAAGAAGAAGAAACCGGAGACTGCAGCCGAGGTGGCGCTCTCGCGGTCATTCTCGGAGCCCTTCAACTCGCCGAGCGGGGTGCTGGGCCGCTCGCCCTGGCAGAAACCATCAAAGCGCGTGATTTCTGACGACGTCGATGCGCAAATCCTGATCCGCTCGCAGGTTCGAAACAGCGAGGACTTTCAGCGCGAAGGGCAGCTCGCGGA